>KN888266.1:44836-59655 GCA_000934455.1 Apostichopus parvimensis | reverse complement strand
AATTGAAATTGAAATGGTAATGAGTGTGTTTGTGTATTACTGCTGACTGTGTTTCGCGAAAACGCTATAAACCATAATGCATATCACAGTTGTGACAACACGACTTATAGTTTAAGCTAGACCCGGTTTAGAAGGACTTCTTTATTTATACGATTGCCATTTCGTGATTTTTTTTCGATTGTGTTTCGCATTTTTTGAACTTCCCAACTTGCAGACGCATACTACTTCAGCTCACGTCTCTTCAGCAAGATCATTTATACGGTGGAAGTCGAGGAAAAGTATAAAGGAGATAATTACTATCTTGCTCCATGGGCACTGGTGCCGATAACCAGTCGTTACGTCAGCGACAACTGCATTCACGTCCCCCTGTATACGAATTCTTCATACATCATAATGGGTGAGACTTACTTATAGCATGATTTAAGTTTTGAACCTCAAATGACATATTACAACACCATGATGCATTTAAACTAGTTACCATAAGAAAAATAGGGATGCTGTATGTTATGATATGACGGATAAGATACCTATGTGCCCCCCCCCCCCCAAATGCAAACTCTGGCCACGGCCCTGCCTTTCACCATATCAAGAAGACATCGTTACCTTATAACTTTTGGTGCATCTCTGTAAACAATGTTGCCTCCGTATATACTTTCAGGAGTTTATAACCGTTTTGGCTATTTATACAAAGAAAGGTTAGCTATAAAACTAATCTTGATGTTAAGTAGTACAAATTTGTCTACAAAACAAAGCAATGTGAAACTTATTCAAGGTGAACAGGAATGTAAGACCCAAGTTGACACACCGTGTAAGGAAGTACTTACGTTGTGATATTTCCGTAAAAGGAAATTCTTCAGCGGTATCTGTAATGCCCACAATAAAAAGGATAATCTACATACAAAATATGTTTCCTTCCTTCCTTCCTTTCATTTTCACGTTTAATCTTATTGAAACATAAACGAGGGATTAAATCAGTTCTTTTAAGTCCCTCGATGGGCCTAATGTAGGGTAAAACTGGAGATGATTTGGCAGTTCCTTCTTTCCAATAATAATAATTGTAACAACATTAACAAGCACACTGCGTCCAACAATCATAAATCTGGGCTAAATTAGACACCGGGAGGTCATTCGGTTGTTCTATATAAATGAACTATTTGTCAAGTAGTACGAACCGTAGTTGAACGTTTTACTTTAATGGGTAGGTTTTGCACAAAAGTTTGGAAATTGAAGCAACTGTACAACCATTTACTATGAGCTGGTCTGATGCACTGCTCAGTAGCTAAGAATAAGTACAAGACAAACAAAATGCTGTACGCATTCTTGAAAACTGATATATACAAACCGATAGTCATCTAGAATTTATAATGCTTGAACTTCGGCAAATAAGAAAATGTAACTTACTCATTCTCTGTTGTTGGAACCTGTAATACCACAAATTTATTTGACTTTTCTTTTCTTGGAAAAGGAATATAATATACTCCAGATACTTCATTATGAAAGAGCTAAAATTCAAACATTAACCCCGTCCAATACCTTACTGCACTTGGTGTCTTGTTGATAGTCATGTGTTGCCTCTCTAAAAAGGAACTAGCTCTTGTTTCAAATGAGACATCATATGTCTAGTAACATTGTTATATATTACCGTTGCTCGTCTGAATCTATAGTAATATTGTTTTATAGTACTGTTGCTTGTATGAAATAATCAAGTTCACAATGGATATTCCAATCTCGTCACCTATGGAGACTTTGAAAGTAAACTTCCATATTTTTAGTCTGATATTCATTTGAAGACACGGTAATATAATTTGTTTGATAAAAGATATCATATTTTTACCATTATATGCAACCCCCTTCGACAATAGACATTGTCTTCGTGCGTAATGTTCATGACATTTGCAAATTATTGCATCAATATCAATGAGGTACGTTCACACCAGCTTGAGATTGAGTTTATTTAGTCTCCCTTATTACGTCATACACAGTTACATTTGCCGCGGTACATTCAACAGACTGGATAATGTCGCCTATATGTATTTTACCCGATACAGGACGAAGATACGCCTAAGAGGTAGTCCTAATGCAGCATATAGCTAACTCTACACGCAGCATGTTATCAATGACATCTTACAAGTTACACGGTAATATTAGCCGGTACATTCAACAGACTGGATAATGTCACCTATATGTATTTAACCCGGTACAGGACGCAGATACGTCTAAGAGATAGTCCTAAGGCATATAGCTAACTCCACATTTATAATGTCACCAATGGCATCTTGGACAGGATGATTACATCAATCTCCTCTGTAACAATAGTATACATATTCTTCATTATTACCAAAGGTTACTAATTCAATTTAGTTTCAGTTTAACTGTCTGACTGCTTACATTTCCTCTCAGGTAACCAGAGCACAGATGGTGAGCTGTTAATCGATAGATGCAGTTTTCACAGACTTTCTGATCAAGTCACCAGTCATGAGATTGATGGGTTTCGACGCCACTACAAGAAAACCTGTAACCAATGTACGGTACGTATTCTTGATTTCTCAAATCAGGAAATTCTCTGAAGGAATTGTCATGAGTGTGGAGGAGTCGTTGGTAACGGCATGAACGCGTCGTTTTTAGTGATTGGTTAAACAGATGGAGCAAATACACGAAACAGTTCATTTTCATTATTCCACGTCTGATATAAGGCATAGTCTTTTTTACTGAGCAAACAGAAATTTGGTGTTGGTGGTCTTTTAATACTAAGATATTTAATGTTAGTCTTTAATTAATATCAGTCTTTAATACTAGTCTTGACACAACATAATATTATTAACAAAATATTGATCAGACTATAGTAATATAATTAACTAAACTATTGATCAGAATTAAGTATCAGTTGTATTGAAGACTTTCACAAAATAAATGCTGGAACATTCAGTCATGTTTTTTTTTTTCAATCCGCTAAACCCCTTTGAAATATATGCCAAACATAAAATAAAAAGAAAACACTTTTTAGTTAAATGACACATTTATGCCGAAAATCTGAAACAGCTGAACTCCGTGAACATTTTTGTCAAGGAAGTATAAAAGCACTTTGCATCCAAGCACCGTCCATTTACTCAATTTTCTCAAAAGAGAGGGGACTACCTTTCTTATTGACCCTTCCAACGTAAGGCTTAACACCTCACACATACATACGCACACAGTACAATAGGAGTAGATGCTCCTACTTTATATTAAACGTCCAGTTTGACATCAGATGATTCAAGGGCTCAAACCGAATAATTTATCTTTAAATGATTATCTTTGGACAATTTATAATTAGACAATTTCAATCATTGACCCTTTGAATAGTAATATTTACCATACCACGTGCATGTATTCTATTTTGAGGGTGGGATGAACGAATCGTAAGATAAATGCTCTTGTTTTTTCTTTTCTTTTTCAATTCTGTCATAAAATGTGGCCAGTGTGTACAATTTTTAATAAAAAGAAAAATGTAAATGATTAGTTTTCTTCAGTTTACTTTCATTGACTTTTGGATATTTTGTTTTTAACATTTCTTTTCGTCCTGTTGTATTTTTTATTTTTATGATTGTTATCATTATTATAATTATTATGTTAAAGGTCTGCCACAACACGAACGGATGTGAATATGATAAGGATGACGGGTGCACTGTTGGGAAGGAGATGGATTTCGTTAGTTTTTACTTTAATAAAACACAATGCGAACATAAGTTTGCGAGATGCAGTAGAAAGAAGCGAACGGGTAGGTGTGACTGGATCGGTAACGGAATCTTTAGATATTGTAAGAGACAGAGAAAGAAAGAAATACGAAGATGGTCAAATTAGCTGATAAGCAAACATGGGCGGAATACGTATAGGAGAGAAGAGAAGGCCTTGCAGAAAGAGGAGGTATTTAATCAGGCTAAGGTGATGATGAACAGAAGATTAGGGAGGCAGACCGGGAGGCCAATGATAGATACGGTATACACTAAAGAAGTTGTTACTTCCAAACTACAATGAGATAAACCTGCAGTTGTAACACTAAAAAACTAATACAATGAAGTCAGTTGGGTGTCGCAATTAACAATATGGAATGGACTTGTTAATATGTTACTAATTAAAGTTCACTTAAATAAAATCATTATAATTACCACAGTGTACCGAGAAGACAATATAAGTTACTGATAAACCAAGCATAGATAGATTTGATAATCTGTTATCCCCCCCCCCCCCCAATAGAATGAAAAAAGAAGAACAGTTAACTGGTACAATGAACCAGAAATTTACCAAAGAACATGGATGTATTTTTAAGTCTTTTCGAAATATATTAGATAATCAATCAATATTAGTTGAAAGGTCCTTTAATGTCGCTTGGTGCCAATACATATTTGTGCAAAGTGATGAAAGTTGTTGCTGTCTCTTTTTTTTTAAAGATAATTATATGATTGTTACATTCGAATTGAAGCGTGGGAAAATATACGAAAGGGGTGGACAGTGTCACCAATGGTTCTTCCCTGGACCGGAGTTTCAACATATACATTCCAGTGAAGTCGAACCCCCTCTCTCTCTAACATGCAGTTTGTGAGTTTAAGCTCGCGATTAAAAATAAATAACCAAAACAACACTGCAGCTTAGAGTTACTTGCCCCCTTGATCCACATAAATGCTTTTAAATACATCAAGAACGTTGTACGTTCTGACTGTGGACAAAGTGTGGAGTCGTTTGTGTTTGGTCATCCAATTTACCAAAAAAAAAATGGATGATTGTGAAATATATCACCCGATACTCATAGCTAGTACAGTAACTACTGTTCATGTTCCACAACCGTGCATCAGTAACTATACTGCGCTGTGTTCGTAACACGGTAACGATTAACCAATCGTATCAGAGGTCTGCTGAAAGTGTCAACGACATACTAGACATTCACCAAGAATTTGATACATACCCAATTACTTATTGGTATAGGCTTATGACAGGTTGCTTGAGACAACGTCAATATTCACGTCCAACTCTAATCTTGCAAATCGTGCATTTATGAAACTATTGATATTTTTAATTTGAGATATATTGTCCTAACCAAGCAGGTAATGAATTCTCTAAATGCAAACTTCAAAGGCGTTCAGTCACTGCATAATCAAATTTGTACAGTGGATGTTTTGTAATATATACGAATTGTAATTCGTAGCCTTAGAAAAGTGCAAAGGAATTTGTCAACATTTGTTATCCCTGGCAAGTAAACTCATTGTTATAAATTAATACGTACAGTGATTCGTGAGTGAGAGCTGGGAGCCAGTTCTATACTGCATATGGTAAGGTATTTAATATGAGGTAGATTAACCAAATTCTGTTGTGTATATGTATATCTATGTTGCTCTTGCTCTTTGATTTGTTTTGTTGTCTATTTTTTTTGGGGGGGGGGGAAGGGGGGATAAGGCTAGTATGGGATACAGATTGGAAGAGATGGGAAATTTGCATCAGTGAAGGAAGTCAAGTGATGACCTTGTAGAACAGGGTTTCCCTAACTTTATCCCCCCCCCCTCCCCCACGAACCTCCTATGGATGTCAGAGTTGTCCACGAACCCCCAACTTTTCGAGACACGATCTGAGTCATTATTGTCACTCAACAACAATTTTCAAGCATGAATTTATGCTAACTTTGCTTTGTGTCGGGAAAATGGAGGTCATCTAAAATTTCCAAATAATAATAATAACATTGGCCAACCTTTCAGTTACTTTCTCAGCTCTTTATTTTCACGACGTATTGTCATGGGTACACCAACTTCACCAAAATCATGCGGCCTGTGCCTGGTTCATAATTCAGTTATTTCTCACATGCACGGTACGGTACGCGTGATTTTTTTTCCCAGGATGGTTGTGGGTAATTAACATAAAGTAGGCGTGTTCAATGCATTCTTGTACAATGCGACTGCTTAGTGTGTACAAACCAGACAGGGTTTAGAGCAGGCATGGTTTGATCGCATTCAAGTATAGTATCACGTAGATGATGTGGTCTGCCGTACGTGTGTCTTGTACAGGTAGGGATATCCATGGCAGACGCTTGAGAGGACCAAACTCCCTGGCCTTGGCCCTGCGTGGGTGTTGTATTGATTCTGTGCACAAGTCTGTAATACAGGTCAAGGGGACCAGGGAACAATCATCATCGCCCTAGTGTTAAAGTCCGGCGTGTACGTGAGAGGGACGAGGTCCCACTTTGTGACCCTAAAATTCTCGGGGTCGCGTAGGGGTCACGAAATTTGGTACCACCTATATACTACAGTATTACTACTGGCCTATTACTAGTTTGTAACTTTTACGAGCTAGGGTGAGTAAGTGAGTTCATTCTTCATCAGGGGCGTATCCAGGATTTTCTAACCCGGGGGGCGCGAATTACTATCTAAGCGGAGCGCCACCATGAGTTGGCGCGCAGCGTACAAGAAAATTTATGGTTTTGATACCCCCCAGATCACCGGAAATGGCACTTCTCGGGCTTGAATATGACCAACCAGATGTACACTTTTGCCTGAGAACCAAGTATTTCCCAATAGTTTTTTTCCCATCCATAGCCTTTTTCAAGATTGTCACCAGTCACACATCATGTTCGACCTCATCGCATGTCCTGCGGATCATTGCTTTTGTAGGTGATTCTACGTCGCGGCCCACAATACCCGTAAGCCCCACTTTTCAAGGTTTTAGGCCCATTATTTGTTCAGAATTTGAAAGTTCACATTTCTCGTGAATAAACTCACTTCAAAACATACCAATAATGTTGCCAAAAAAATTCATCTATGGACAACCAATATAGAAAACCTCCTCGAACCCCTAACAGACCGGTCAAAATTGCACGAGTAGAGGGAAGTATGATGAAGAATGTTGGTCAGGAAATTTAGACACAGTTAATTTATTGGTGTACAAAATATTACAACCTCTTATAACGGCTATTATGAAACTTCGTTGAAGGAAATGAAAAAAAAAATAGCAGGTATTTCCGAAACCGAACACTCCACACATAGGCGTAGGAGGCGGGGGGGGGGGGGGCTGCAGCCCCCCAACCAAACTGTTTTCCCCTGAAAATACAGGCAATAGGCCTATGCAGAGAATGTTTCGGGCACCTACTGAAAGAAAAATAAATTGCAATGATGTAGCTATAGGAAATGAAATGTTTAAAAATAATCTCCTTGGTAATTAAAATAAAGTTGTAAGCTTGGCCGACTAACTCGCCATTACTAATGTAAAAGAGACTTTTGACATAATTTGCTCCATGCTTTTTCTCCATGTACATACATCTACATGAACATCCCGCGGTATACTGCGCAACTTTCACCGACCGTACGGTACACGAAGGCATGCGATATAATAACCGATGCTTGCTTATATGATGTTGACGTGAACATGTTGAACGCGCGCGGAGCGCGCGAAAAATTTGGGTTATATTTTTCGGGCAAGTCATTGCAGCTCCCCAAATCAAATTGAGAACCTACGCCATTGACTACATACATAGACAGTTTTGAGGCTGTTCATCCTGGAACGCCTTTTCCATGCTCACTGATATGATGTGATATCTGCTGTTTGCTTTACAAATTCGAACAGGCGCGTAGCGAGGAATTTGCCAAGGGAGGGTCGAAGCCTGTAGGCAAACTATCTAAGCGTAGCGCCACTATGAGTTGGCGCGAAGCGTACGTGAAAATTTTGGCCGAAAATGCCTCCCAGATCGCTGTAAATGACACTTCCCAGGCCTTGTAAGTTGCATCTTAGCATTTTCTATTTTGAAATTACTAGCGATATCATAAAAAAAATATGCTCGGGGGGGGGGGTCGCCCCCTTCCCGAAATGCGTCATGTTCCCCGACGACTTGGTCGAGCTCGAGGCCACCCACAGTTGGTTTCATTGCACAATTGTACAATTGTTTAAGGCGTCCATACAAACATACGCGTTATGACAGACCATATATAGTACATATATAGATACATTAGAGAGACTCGAGGAAAAATGGAAACGTCAAAAATTGAGTTGTTGGTGTAAGGGGTAGGGTGAGGCGCACGCCCCTTCCGAAATCCTCGATCGGTCACTGGCTACCCTGTGTATATAATAGGGATCAGCGCTATAATGATGTCACTGTTCCTCTTTCTCTTCCCGGTGTCTTGGCGTTTTTCTTTTACTCCCTCCTTTTCTCCTTTTTCTCTCTTTCTTCTTTTTCTTTTCCCTTCCTTCCTCTTCTTCCTCCTCTTTCCTCCTCTTTTTTCCCTTTTTCCTTCTCTTTTTTCTCTCCTCTTTTTCTTACCCGAGGGGCGCGCGCCCCCAACGCCCCCCTAGATACGCGCCTGTTCTTAGTCAAGTTTCGTTTACCTGTAGCCTTGGGAATGCATCCAGGTTTTCATATGGAAAGGTCCATGTTATTTTGCTCTCCGTCATGGCGAACTAGGACTAAGCACTAACAAAAACCGATGCCCATATCCAGTCGACGTACGTGTGATTCGCACTAGCCTTATAATAAGTCATATAGGCTACGCTAGTACAGTGCATGCACGCGATATCCAAGTTGTTGTGTGATGTACGAAGCATGGTACGGTATTTGTAACAATAGCAGTATAGTACAGTGCATAGGTCATACCAAACTTTCCTGAAGTAGGCCTACTGCACATGTGCACTGATTGAGACACGCCTCCTTTATGTTAATTACCCACAACCATCCTGGGAAAAGAAATCACGCGTACGGTACTACTATGGCAACATATGCGTATGGAACGCGAAAAGAGTTTATCGATAGGTACAAAGGTACAACTTTTGTACATTACTAAATTATATGATATATCAGATTTTAGTTCAACAAAAAAGTACTCTAGTTTTGACTTTCAGAAACGTCTCACGAACCCCCTGGGATGGACTCACGCACCCCCTGGGAGTTCATGCACTCCAGTATAAGAAATATTAAAATTACCAACAAAAAAACCAACAAAAAAACAAGTAAAGTTGAGGTTATGTTTGACAAAGAACATCATCATCTTGATACGTTTTATATAGCTTATGTAACAGCAGTTTACCTAACTAACTGATCTATGGTATGTTGTGCACTTTTGTTATGAAGTGTAGGCTACTGTTTTTAAGCTTTGCTTCTTTTCTTGATATATCATAATTTACATGTACAGGTAATGCACATAGTACCTAATATTTATTTAAGAATGTCTTCATATATACACTTTCTTATTTTTAGTTTTCTTTATTTGTTTTGAAATCAATTATTAACACTTTATATGTCAATAAATGTCACGGGTCGTCACATATTCACAGTATTTTCTATGATTTTTTTTGTGTAAGTCTTTCCTTTTCGATGAAACCTTGTTGACATGACCAATTTTCTAGCTGTCTATCAAATACCACTTTCCATTTCCTTGTATGTAATTCCTCAAGTCGCTCTGTTTAGTTCATGAAAGTCTATGAATATATGCAATCTGTTATTCTGAAACAATCTTATGTTCTGAAACAATTCTGTCATCTTTCTCGCCAAGCTTTGTTGAATCAGTGCAAGAGGAAGTTTCATGACATTTATTTTTTTTCTTTCAATTATATCATTGGAGTTGCTTTATTATCTTCTAAAACTCTTGTTTTATCTCTTTAAACACTTGCAGCATGACCTCATATTGTATTCATTCATTTAAAAAAAATTCAGCTGTTATTGCATCTTAAAAATCAGAACAGACATATTCCTACATATTCTTCCTATAAAACATATTTCCATATTTTTTTATAACAGTGATATTTTTACCCATTGGTATGGCGCTTTTTACACTTTAGTTGTTTGCTCTGTGTTTATTTAAAAGTCATGATAAGTCTTTTTAATTGAGATGATTTAATTTTAGATTGCTTCTATTTCTTTACATTGGCACAATTTGTTTCGAACAGGGATTTCATACATAACCACATTCATTAGATGAAATCATATTGATGTTCATGAAATCATTGTTATTGTTTCTATAGTTATGTTAATTTAATTTTTGTTCGAAACAGTTTCAAAAGAAAGTGTTCTTTACAAACTGAAATATTAGTTTGAAGCATTCTCCTTTTCTTTACTTGCCTATCTCGTCTTTGTCAGGGCTACTAACATCCCAGATAGTTCTTTATCAAGAATAAACTTGCAATACAATAACCATTGACCCCTCCCTCTATGGATAGAGATAGGTTTTCTTTTATTTTTGTGCAACTTCCCACTATCCCTCCTTGCCACCTTGCTTCACCCTCTTACTCTGAACATGTTCACATATTTCAAGTAAGGAAGGCCCTTTAGATGTACTTGCCACTAAGCCTGTATATTACCTGCAAAAAAAGGCCTTAATCGCGCAAATATTGGTATAAACAGTTTGCGCAATCTATCGCTGATCAAGAACGTTAACCTAAGTGTAATGTGAATCAGCTGTGATGCTATGCGCATTCATTAGCAACAGCGTAAGTTTGTGAGATTTAGTTGATCGTCCCCATTCTGTTCACCTGTCTGAGGCCCATTCGACTTCATGCGGTCGGAAAAAAATCCGTAAGTGTGCGTATTAGAGCAAGGGAAAACGACAAGGGGATTACGTATTTAAAAGATTTAATAGATGACAACTATTGTATCTTATCACACTCGTTGTTGCAAGAAAAGTATAACTTTAATTGTCCTTTTACAGCATATTATGGTATTTTCCACGCAATCCCCAGTCATTGAAAAGAGTTATTTACCTAGGGTGATAACAATGGGGGGGGGGGGGGTGGTGGAGGTGTTACCAGATTCTATTCATAACATGCCATTACTTTCACGTCATATATATAATCAGCTTATCCTGGGTTTTGTGGCACCACCGAAGTCAATCTCTTGATGGAATTTGCAGTTCAATATAAGTGAGCCTTAGTGGAGAAAATGTTTTAGATTACATTTCAGTCATTTAGAGATACCAAGATTCAATACTTTCAGTTACGCTTTTTTTTAATGAATAAGGAGGATAATCCACGTTTTACATTCTGTGATGAAGGAATGAAACGTTAGTTCGTTTATTTTTGGAGTGTAATATTACCTCCAACTTTATGTTAAATGTTGAGCAGAATATATTAAATAGACAATTTGTTTTCTTTAAGCAAGATATATGTTTTGGTTATCGCCTTCAAGTAAAACACCCTATGAATTTTCTTATCTTCCATATGAAGTATTATAATTATCAGAAAAATATTAACCGTGGAATTCCAAGTATAAATGAATTTTTCAATAAGTTTAAATTTTTCATAAGTGCAAAATTTGCTCTCCCATTTCTCACAATAACCTTTGTGCAACATTTTCTAGCTGTTCTTCTCTTTTTGATGTTTAGGTTTTAGGGGTTATCACTAATTATCAATCCTAATTCAGTTATATTTTTATTTTCTGGGAATGTTTATTATATATTGCGAAATTCGTATTAATGTAATATACTTTGTTAATCGATCACTTTAATTTTCACAAATTTGCTCGCTATTTAAGAAATAGTTATTGTTTATTTACGATATTGAAAAAACAATATTTTACATTGCATTCAAAGTTTGAATAAAAAGAATTCCATCAAGTGTATCATAATCCAATCATAATGTAATATTATATATATTTACTACGATATCAAAGCATTGAAATAACATCGGTTTTTGATGATATCACCCATTCCATGGAACAAGAAAGCAATTTGATTCAGTCAGTCGTTACTATGGAAACAGCGAACCATATGGATTCCTGACATGCTGGCTTTAAATGCTTCAAAGTGTATGCATTGTGGGTACATATGGAGAGGATCCAGCTTTTGTCTTTAATTTATGTGTATACTTTAGCCTCTTATGGATGTGACGGTGATGTTAAGAACTTAATCAATATACCTTTACAAATAAGAATCCAGGTATAGGCCCATATCACTTTTGTTAATATTAATTTTTCTCATTTTTCATTTCTCGTCATGTTCGTTCTTTTATTTTTGGCGTACATACTTCTTTATAGTTCTATTACTGAAACTCACTGCATCAACATATTTAACAAAAGGAAGCATAAAGGCATAAATAATGCATGCATACGTGGATAATCGCAGTTGCTAATGAAAATAAAGTAAGGACGAAAAAATATATAATTGATAACTTCACTCTCGGGTAGAAATGCCATTATCATGTATTCCCCCATTTTAATCAATTGGAAATTCAATATCATACATGAAAGTTGCATATTCTGAAAATTTGAGAGACCAAAATATGATAAGCAGAGAGTACTTACAGATGAAATCTTGGAAATTACAGTCGTGTATTTGTCACATAAGAACCAATTATACAGCGTGATGCCCACGGAGTAGACGCGTAAGTCACTGACGCATATGTAATGAATAGTGTAGAAAGTTAATACTTTTGAAAGATACATTTTAGTCTGATACCTGCCATATAATAGTGTAAAATTGCAAGAATATGATAGTGTTATTAAGAAGTAGAGAAAAATGAACTTTCGTAAACCTGATGCAAAGACTGTTTCGAATAACATTGTTAAAAGCCCAATACCTTTTAATTTTTACACTCATTTTGACTTTCGCGTTTTCACCAGAAGAATTTATACTTGGTAGATGCTACGGTCGCTCAAATTAGATGTTGCAAGTGTCAAATCCCCAAATTTCTTGAAATTTTGATTTTGCCTTCTATTCGTGGAAATGCCGCTTGCTATTTTCGAATTTCAAATATTGATATTCAAGTTTGTCTCGGGTATATTTTTTAAATTTTAGATTTCGACTATTTTCGCTCAAACTTCTCTACATTTATCACGATTTGTCAATTAAGAGGATTTGTTAATAATTCATCACCATAGAAGACATACACTGTATAGGCAATAAGTAATTATATTAATATTATAATAATAATAAATCTTACAAAATCACTGGCATTGTCATGGAAACTGTCGTTTGGCCATTAATAACTTTACTGAAGTTAGTGTTGCTAGCACGGCCTGAGATATCGTGCGTCATATTTTCTGCAAAATATTGGTGTTACCTCCTGGTTTTACGTATTAGCGTATGAATCCCGCATTACTAGTTTGAGATGGGATTTTGGTATTGTCGCGGTTTCATCTTAGTTGGTTTAAACTCAAGTATTAAACAGAATCGAAAGAGATTTTCAAGCAGATAAAATCGTCATCTAATTAGCCAAGAATACTAAAATGGCTGGTGTCGGCAATTACGTGGACGTTACCATTGTCGTTGTTTGTTTGCTGGTCATTTCATCGGTTGCAATTGTTGAAGGTAAGAATCATTTCGACTGCCGTTATTTATTTTCAGTTTCAAAGAATGTTTATTTTTATTGTCGGATTTAACCTGGCTCTATGCTGTACCATGTTCACATATGCATTAAATCAATTGTTTCAGTATATTCAAATGAATTTATTTATTTTTCATTATTTTTCTTTTAATCTCCAAATAATATAGATTTTGAATTTGACTTCCATCATGTGTTATATCAAACCGTACATGAAGAACCGAAAAGTTCGAAATTTCCCAACAAAATACTTGTTGAACGACCGATTAATAAATATGTACAGGAAGAGTCTCGTTTTGGCGAAATCTTTACAGAAGAACCAGTTCAATCCCTTATTTAGAAAGGAGGCGGGGGGGGGGGGGTGGATTCTAATTAAGAGGAGTTATAAAGAAAATATATAACAGTTGACTTTTTTTAAATGTAAGAGCTTAATATTCACCATACTCATTACCATTAAGACATAAAAGCAAAAATTCTGTTCCATGCTGTTGCTTTTTAAATTACGTTTCTCGCTACACGTTGTCCTTTCTTGCTTTTACCTGAATTATATGATATTATGTAACTGCCTCATTAAACATACCAACGATCCAAAAGTACTTTCAGCTTTACTGTTATTTGTTTAAGTGTAGTTAATATACTTGGAAAAGCTGTGAGATGAACATCAGACAGAAATCTCCCACTCAACTGTTCCACACCTTACTTGGTTGGTGCACTGCTAACAGATCGTACTCAGTTTACATTGTTTTTCTATACCTTCATACCCGATATCGGTCATTCTTTATCAGCTTTTATTTTACTTAGGTCATACATTTACAAGGCTATCTCATATGGAATATGTTCTATACTATAAAAGTCTCTTAATGAACAGTAATACATGATAACTTCCTTTATGAACAGTAATACAGGATAACTTCCTTTATGAACAGTAATACATGATAACTTCCTTTATGAACAGTAATACATGATAACCTCCTTTATGAACAGTAATACATGATAACTTCCTATATGAACAGTAATACATGATAAACTTCCTTTATGAACAGTAATACATGATAACCTCCTATATGAACAGTCATACATGATAAACTTCCTTTATGAACAGTAATACATGATAACTTCCTTTATGAACAGTAATACATGATAACTTCCCTTATGAACAGTAATACATGATAACTTCATTTATTATCCAGAGAGTGGCTCTTGTCGAAGTAACCAGTCCCTGTCGTCCAACGGATCAGTTTGTTCATACAATGGAAGTTGCGAAAGTGAATTATGTGCCAATAACCATGGCAACACAGACAATGTATTTAAACTTAAGTGTGAAAGTGTGATAGAGTTGATGTGTACCTACTGCGATGATGTCGTTGTAAAGTGGGATGTCGTTGACATACTGAGAAACGTGTCGCTTTGTGGTGGGGAAGACATTTCCAACGGAATTCCTGCTAATATCACCAGTTCAATCGAAAAACCACTGATGTTTGCTGATAACAAGACGTGCTTTTGGTGGTTTGTTGAAATAAAAGTTAAACAACTTTTGATAAGTTGGTGCTCCGTCAATTATG
>KN888266.1:33734-44786 GCA_000934455.1 Apostichopus parvimensis | reverse complement strand
GGATTCTAATTAAGAGGAGTTATAAAGAAAATATATAACAGTTGACTTTATTTTAATGTTAGAGCTTAATATTCACCATACCCATTACCATTAAGACATATAAGTACAAATTCTGTTCCATGCTGTCGCTTTTTAAATTACGTTTCTCGCTACACATTGTCCTTTCTTGCTTTTACCTGAATTATATGATATTATGTCACTGTCTCATGAAACATACCAACGATCCAAAAGTACTTTCAGCTTTACAGTAATTTGTTTTGGAAACCCTTAAAGGCATTGAAGACTCGCCCCAAACCGCGTGCGGCCATCTGAAAAAGTTAACTTTCCGTTGCTTGCAAGTGACGTTTTGTTCGTGTCGCTACAAAATGCAGACAGTACAGTAATGAAACGTGATACCTTGTTTTCTTTAGCTAGACCTGAGATGTCCAATGCTGTATTGTTTGTACATTGTGTATGGGTATTGGCCGTAGCTGTATGTACTGACTGTACACTAGTGTCTAATTATCGATGGTAGCAAGCTGTGTGTGTATATTTTCTAGGATCGATGGTGGTGTCTAACACTTCTGTTACACCGCAATCGAAACTAGGTCAGATTACCGGCATAAGACGTTTCTTTTTGCGCGAGTCTTCACACCCTTTAATATATATGGAAAAGCTATGAGATGAACATCAGATAGAAATCTCCCCACTCAACTGTTCCACACCTTACTTGGATGGTTCACTGCTAACAGATCGAACTCAGTTTACATTGTTTTTCTATACCTTCATACCCGATATCGGTCATTCTTTATCAGCTTTTATTTTACTTAGGTCATACGTTTACAAGGCTATCTTATATGGAATATGTTCTATACTATAAAAGTCTCTTAATGAACAGTAATACATGATAACTTCCTTTATGAACAGTCATACATGATAACTTCCTTTATGAACAGTAATACATGATAACTTCCTATATGAACAGTAATACATGATAACTTCCTTTATGAACGGTAATACATGATAACTTCCTTTATGAACAGTAATACATGATAACTTCCTTTATTATCCAGACAGTGACTCTTGTCGAAGTAACCAGCCCCTGTCGTCCAACGGATCAGTTTGTTCATACAATGGAAGTTGCGAAATTAGATTCTGTGCCAATAACCATGGCAACACAGTCAATGTATTTAAACTTAAGTGTGAAAGCGTGATAGAGTTGATGTGTACCTACTGCGATGATGTCGTTGTTAAGTGGGATGTCGTTGACATACTGAGAAACGTGTCAGTTTGTGGTGGGGAAGACATTTCCAACGGAATTCCTGCTAATATCACCAGTTCAATCGAAACACCACTGATGTTTGCTGATAACAAGACGTGCTTTTGGTGGTTTGTTGAAATAAAAGTTAAACAACTTTTGATAAGTTGGTGCTCCGTCAATTATGACTCTCCAAGAGTATATACCATAATTGATGGAATTTGTTTCGACTTGACCAATTTATATATTTCAGACGAAAATCCATATAAATTTAAAGCCTGTTTGGAGGATATCAATCTTTTGGCAAAAGTGTTAACATATTTTAATATGATATTTGAACTAGTTTCACTGATATCTTTAGCTGTCGTTATTTGGATAATCTTGAAGTATGAACGACTTCAGAACGTCTACGGAATTTGCCTGATATCTCTTTCCGTTATATTAGCAGTTGAAGATGTTTTGTTTCTGCTTTTGTCATTGAATCCGCCCAAGGAGATTGTCATTATGTTAGTAGTTGTACTCCACTTTATACTGATAGCCGTATTTGCTTGGGAATTAGTAATCTTGATCCACGTCAAACGTTCCATAAGCCTCGGTAGCCACGGAGCCAATAACGCAGTGACTCTTAGCAGGACACGCGTAAGAAAAACCGTCATTATCTACAACGTTTTGGGTTTTGGTTTGCCAATACCGTGTTTGATTGTCGGTGTAATTTTACATGTTATATCGAAACCGGATATATTTCAGTACGGTTTATATTGGCACATTAACTATCATAATACGGTAACATTCTTCATTCTTGTCCTACCGATAGCCTGTCTTGAGATATTGAGCGATCTCCTTTTTCTCAACATCATGTACAACATACGTCACTCACATGGTACTTCAAACGTCCAGTCTACATCTAGCGGTGGTTCACATCTAATGCCCATCGCTATTCGGGTAATGTTTAGAATGAATTTATCTTAATAAGTTGACTTCAGCTCAAACAATCATTATGTCCGTCCGTTTGTCCGTTAGCCTGTCCGCATATGTGTGTGTCCGTCTGTCTATCTATTTACCTTCCTATCCATCCATCCATCCATTCACCCACCCACCCACCCATTCATACATCTGTCCGTTCGTCCGTCCGTCCGCCCGTCCGTCCGTCCGTACGTACGTCCATCCATCCATACATCCATATATCCGTACATACTATATATCCATACATCCATCTGACTTGGGGGGAATATATATAATTATATTAAATATGATTTAGGGCAGTAAACTGTGTAACAGATAATTTACTCAATCTTGGTCAAAACGCTAAGAAGCTTTACACTGAAGCTAAATGACTATTTGCATTTTGGACAGAGTACAACATTATTATTATGTTCATAAGCAAAACGTAACATAAACAAACATTAAATATCAAAAAGCAGGAAACCAATAAACTATAAACATAGAACAATTTCTATATAGACATAAAACGAAACAATAAATATGGTATATTGAAAAGAAATATGGTTCTTTGCCCCCTTTAAGAGCATCAACTCCCAGTTAAGTTGTTGTATATGCACAAACGTTCAGAAAACATACATTCTGGCATCGTAAATGGTTAATTTATGATGCAGCATATGTGTACATTACTGTTTATAAAGATAGATATGTAAATGACACAACTTTAAAGGAATCCTCCGTTTATTTATGTCATCATAATAATAACTGAATATTAATCAGGAGCCATTCTGTTTTACTTTTTGATTCTATATCTTCTTCTTTCATTTCAGTTGAAGTGTATTCTTGGTTTTCCCACCTTTATCTCAATTTTAGTAATAATGATTTTTGAAAGCCATATTTTCAACATAATCACATTAACCATCGATGCACTGCGAGGATTTCTTATGATGATAGCCTTCATAAGCACAAAGAGGGTCAGAAGTCTCATCAAAGCTACCGCACAGATTCATCCGTCTACCGAACAGTGACCTCTTGTAGAGAAAGGGTTTCCAGGAGAACAATCGCCTCACAAAATGTATTGATCAATGAAGTCACGAGTTTCTTTAAGTGGATATCTGACTCTCATTATATTTTTTGCCATGGACAAGGATTGGGTCAGGTGTTAAGTGTAAAACTGATATAATATTTAAGCGTAATTGTCAGGTAAATTTGGCCTAGCCTATTCTCATTGTTGACGTGACACGACTAGCGTTGTTAAGGTGGAAGTGGTGGAGGCGCCCTCTCCATTTATCCACATGTAAAACTTAAGGTTGTATGACTGATTGTCACTACATATACGATACCAGGCGAATACTGCTATTGCCATCAGTTATCTACTTAAATCCAATCGAAAGGAAATAATGAACATATCCGTCATAACTTGTCATGCTAAAGAATACAAAACAATTCCTCAGTTTTACTACCGTACTTTTAACTTAATATTTCATCGTGATCCTTCATCATTACCTTCTGTATTTGTATTCCAATGTAAAGGCATTTTGTTGCACTTTTGAACTGGATGACAACCCGTGGTGTGACAATTAACTTGGGGACCCGGGGCCAAGGGTGAGATTAGACCACTAAAGCGTGAAGGGCGGGGGGGGGGGCGGCCAAAAAACCCAGTATTTTGGCAAAAACTTCAAATCTGATTGCCTAGTCTTGATCTGCTGTGTCTAATTGAGATATGACGTCACATGGTCAGGTCACTGGCCAATAAACGAAAACCTTGGGATTTGGGGGCAATGGAGCTTTTCCAACAGTCACAAAATAATCGTAAACAATTGTCCATGTAAGAAACTATACTTGGAACGTTAAAATGATGAAAGTTAACTAAAGTGACGAATTGATTCTAGATTTGACCACTATAGCCTACACTGAATGCTTTATGATCGTTGAATAGAAATATGAATGTTGAATTTGATGATTTGAGCTGATAAAAGGCTCAAAGAGGGGAAGGTATGGAAGTAAACACTATAGCAGAAACCGTAGGGTTTTCTCATAGAATGTTGGATGTTGGTTATTAACATGTTGGGCCATGCAGTGATGATTAATAAGAAAATAGAGTGACCAGATTAATTCGTGCCGCGTAAGATTTGTCACAGGGGTTCTACCCGTAATGCGTAAGGTTGGCATGTAACATACATTTTTGAGTAATCGAATGATAACTTTATTTCAAAATACATAAAAATAAATCTTACGGTAATAGTAATTACTGACTTTGCGTTCCGCATTATAGTCATTGCCGACTTTGCAATCCGGGGTACCCCTAACAATTTTGCAAGGTCAGTAAAAGTGGCTCCATAGTTTTCCCTAGTTTCTGGAAACCAAATAGACACCAATATATATTTAAATCAAGTAATCAAGAAAAAACTACGACGCAATTTCAGATAATTAATCCAAAGGAAGTGAGGGATCATACGGGTTCATCAGTGTAATATGATATAGTCATAGTCTGATATCCAGCTTTCCACCATGCGATGGAGATAATATTTATCCATTAGGTACCGCCATTGTGCCTATATATGTTAGTTTCGACTTTCAAGTTCAGAAATTTAAGAATATCAGATATCATGAATGGTATCGGTGACTGGTTTGCTTACATAAACGGAGCCTATTTCAATATCATCTTAGCATTCGCTGGAGTCAGACGTCCAAGAAAATAAAATGAGACTATTTATAATCCTGTTATGTTTGTACTGGCCAGCGATTCAGGCTGTAGCTCCTGTCATTGGTAAGTGATTTTAGCATTCAAATAGTTTAGCAATTCCCTTAGTTATATATGTATATATACATTACCTTTATAACGTATTTTACCTTCATTACGTATAGTGTTCTCTATAAAGTTTGAAGGAAAACCCTTTGCCATCTAACCTGCGGATATATAATCCATCACAAAATGTAGAGGATATAGGTTGAGTAACTTAACAATTAGGAACAAACAGGCGGCGTTGTTCCAATGGGGGGGGGGGGGGGGTATTCCCCTCCTATCATCATCAGTCTGGGACAAATGGTTAAATAATCCACTAGAATGGAGCATATGACGTCTAAATGAACATTTCTGGGCGAGCACACCCAGATGCCCCTACATTGGGAGTGGGCTTCAACGACCCCATGGGGAAAGGGAGCACCCCATACTATATATGATCATTGATTCGCCTCTAGCCCTCCCATAAAGCTTCATTCCTCTAACTAAATCAGTCGGTCTTAAGTAAATTTGTATTACCACAAACTTGCCATTAGATATATAAACCTAATTTATAGTCTACATATCACTGAGAAAACACCATTTGACATCTGTATTTAAAAAAAAACAAACATTCGGGTATGAGTTAGTCTTCCTTCCTTAAAGCAGTTTGCGCTTTTTCGCCGTTTTCCACTTTTTTGACAAGTCCATCGAGTATTTTACATATATCAATCACAAAACAGCAAACTAAGATATTAGCCAAGTTTTTTCTCTGCCAAAAGCGTTATTGGCGAGTAATTAAGGACAATTGAAGACAAATTCCACATTTTATATTAATCGCATACAGTTCCCCCAACCCACTAGTTTGAATCCAACCAATCAGAGATGCAGGTTTAGTTATGAGCCGTTGCTAAAAATAGATTCAAACGTCGAGTTGGTAACTTGGTACAACCAGCGAGCTGGACTCTAACAGCTCCCTGGTACAACTGCCATAGACAATCTACACAAATCAAGCATGGTGTTGTATTACGTATTGGCCAATGACGTTCGTAGCTTTTAAATATTCATATTATGGGCGAGGTTTATTTGGATCCGAACGGAAAATATCTTCGAGAAAAACAAAGTTGAAAGTCGAATTTTATGCCACCATTTGAAGTAAGATTTGAATAGATAAGCTAGTTATGTATGTCGTTATGGCGTCGTGGAATCAGTGAGGTTGAGAAGAACGCAAAATGCTACTTTGACACTTGAATCTATAGGGGCAGTTGGGAGCATGGAGAAACATTATCGTCCAAAATGGTTTAGTGCTGCTTTTGATGTGCGTATATTACAGGACTTTTTTATATATAAAAGAAAAATTGAGTGCGCCATTTCCCAATAGGGACCATAATGACACCATCTAAGCGGAGCGCCACCATCAGTTGACGCGTAGCTAAGCAAGATAATTGTTGCCAAAAATGCCTCCCAGATTGCCGGAAATGGTACTTTCCAAGCCTTGTCAGTTGTATCTAAACATTCCTAATTTTGAGATCTCATGTGTTAGAAATTTTTCATTCTCCCCTCCCCCTCCCCCTCCCCAAAAAGGTAAATATAAAAAAAATATCGGTAAAATCCCTTTGTAAGGGGAAAATAGGACTTAACGTTACTTATAAAATCTGCTATACTCATTGTTTTACACAGGTAATTGAATCTCAAAAGAAGAGCTGGGATGTAATGTTATTATACAATGTCCAACTAAACTACATTTTATACCTCATGAACACCATGATTACCGTACCACCACTAAACGTATATATTTATTGCATATATTACATGCAGGCTCCGGTCTCTTGGCAGCCTGCCTTCCGAGTGATTACTGAAAATACATTTATGTAAAAGCTTTATAGAAATGTCTTGTCTTTATTTGAACAAATTCGATCCTTATACTTCATCGGTAACACAAGACACAGTTCCAATCAAATAATGCGCGACAAAGGTGTAAATTATACATTTTTAAGGAAAGTTATCTAAGAGAAAACTTTGAGTTTGGACGCGAAGACATGTATATTGTAACCTTACGTTATATGCCGTAGTTCAGTCTTCCAACGAATCATTCTCGTGAAATCACCAGAACGCAACTTGGGCGGGGCTTTGTGGTAAGGCACCTCCCCCTGTCCGACCGCACCCCAGTCGGAAAGTATGATAGTTCTAAGTTGCGTGTGAGACACCTTTGTGAGCTGAGTGCACATTGCTATGGAAACCACACGTTTAGGGGTTTCACTATGTCGATTATCAGTTTGGATAGCTCGATGTCACGTCTGATGTTTTGACACGTTTCGTTTTGTTGTGCGCCATGTGTTTGAAAACTATCCAAATTGACATCGTTATGTCCAAACGAAATCGACGAATGGAAAACAATATTCAGTATAATGAGTTTAATTTTGGACAAGTCGATTTCACTTTTTAATACGTCGATGTAGATTTGTAAAGAGGCATTTTTAGCCCACTAACTTGTAATTGTGACGATTACCAGCACTAAATATTGTGGTAAGTTAATGTGATCCTTTTTTTGCCCGCCGAGTAAGTGGTTGTGAAGAAATATTTCACTATACTGTGGGACCTTCCGTGAGATGAGTTATTTAAAGGTTCTGTTGCGTATAACATATAAGGGATTTGACATAGTGACTGTTCGTCTAAAAGCGACAAAGGCAGCTTAATTGGAAACTGAACATTTCCGATGTTATTCTTTTGATTTTTCAAATTTAGTTTTCTTTATATACAATCATCCTGAGCGCTTTGACAGAGAATATCCCAACTCCTAGCCCCCCCCCCCCACCGGCCCAACAAAGTCAGTCTCTAACTATATTGCAATTCCAATCACAGCTTAAGTTTTGTTCTGTTGGGAGAAATGCCAGCTAGAAAATATTGAATTTGTTTCTCCAAATTTCGAGGTAAAAGAGTTATTTCAGGATTAGTGGGAAACATAATTTTTGACATCTAATATTGATACTTATATACACTTATCCCATTGAATTTACTTCCAGAGGGTAATAGTTTTAGCCTTGATTGAATTAGCAATATTCATGTTCGAGAAGAACTGAATCATGCCTCACTCAGCTATGACACATGACGAATGAAAATGTAAATAAAAGTGATATCATTCAATTTCGGTGGTATGGAACAAGTAAGTTTCTTCATTAGAACGACTAAACAAAGACCACACGCAAAATAGTCAGTATTGTACATTTGAGGAGTATATTATTATTATTAAAAGTCAGTCATTTATTTGAAAAATGCATTCTTAACTCCATGGAAAAAAGCATATCTAACAGTGATATAGGCCTATACCTTTACTGATAACTTAAACTAATCCTGTTTTAGCATGATGACTGGGCAATTTTGCATGAAAATGCAGTACCTATGCCAAACCAATGTATACCAGACCAACAAATTATGATGTTGACCGGAAAGTCCATGTCATGTTGATAATGGCTTTTGTTTTAACATTCCATGGTCAATTCTCTATCAAACATAGAGCGACAAATTCGAAGTTCTCTCGAATCTGCTGTAAAAACAACATTCTTAATCATTTATGTTGTGCCTCTGCCAGATAAAGAAGTGAGCCCCTGACTGCTGACTGACAAAAAATAATGCACAGTCAACTTTGAGCTTTCATGGATTACATCAAATGAAATGAACCGGTCAACTGGGGCAACCACGATGGGGTGATAATAACCTGGGAACATAAACAGACTACCAACTAATATTAGGTACAATCATACCAAACTGCTCTCCGACGTCGTAAATTGTTCACTTCAATGTATACATACTGTTTGTGATGATTTAATTTTTGGGGAGGAGAACATATTCTTGCAAAATCTTGTCCAACTTTTACACACACCAAGATGATCAGAACATGCACCATGCATTTTGAATGTAATTTATTGAAATAACAAGGAGGAGGGGGAAGAGGGTTTGACCAAATTTTATATTGGTGCATTACCAGTGGTAGCAAGCTTTGAACCAGAAATTGCTGTATTGTGCAAACCATTAAGTCATGTGGGATCCATAGGCCTGTGGTAGGGCCACCTGTTGGCAGAGTCAAATGGGGATAACACAATGGAGCGGCTGTTCTCCAATATTTACCTCACACTTATCCAAAGTGATGTGGTGTTCAAAGAAACAATATGCTTTGGTATTTTCAAGATAGAAATTTACAATTAAGGACTGCCTATGTGCATTAACTGTGTATATGTAGTAGAGCGTGTAGAGAATAAAATGTCACCAACATTCTGACCAATTTTCTTTCTTTCTAAGGCATGTGTACCAGTAATGTATAAAATGCCTTGAGAGTCTAAATAGATTGATGCACAGTGTCAGCCGCCGAGTATAACTTTAACACCTTTGATTTCCAAATAACTTCCTTCAAGAACTTTAAAATTTGCCAAAGCTATCCCAAAATTTCTTAGAGTCATCCAAACAATTTGGGGATTGAGGAGTTCAGATCCTGCCATCCTTTTAAGCCTATGCCTATATGCTTTCCTTTATTGAGAAGAAGCACTTGTGGGCAAAGCAAATTTTTGAATTGGGTGGAATATATATTTTAGGATGTAGTAAATTGACTCAAAGTATCATCCAAAACTATTCTAGTTGCACGGGGCCTTACTAAAACCAATTCACCCCTCCCTCACCCCAGCTCCCTCCCTCTCCACTTTACAGAGAAGCTTTGTGGTTTCAATGACCATCCTTTTATGAATCTGACGTACTCTTAATTAATTTAGTACAATGTTAACCTGATCTCAGAAATACCATATGAAATGCACTTGTAGCACATATTCATTACATTTACAATGAACAACAGGTGGAGAGGCTTAGGCTTTCTGCCAAGGGAAAGTGAAAAGCTGACAATCTTACTTACCAAGGACAGAATAAAGAAAAAAACTGAGCGCATCTCAAAGTGTCGCCATGGTAACAGACCGCCCAGTCGTGCTAGGAAGAAAGAAGTACCACACGACCGTTTGCGTCCAGTTGTCTGATGATCGCCGCACAGGCGGACCGAAAATTCCAATATATTTTCTAACACAGTACTCCTCATTTGTCAAAACAATATTTTCTTCTGGAATACAAGTGGATTTTCTTTATAATCATTCACAATTGCACTAATGTACATATAGTTGTTTTAACGAGATTTAGTAACAATTATTATTTGATTTATTTCATTAAATGCTTACATATTAACGCCCCCATGTGCTTACCCTTTACTTTTTCCCATCGCAAAGATGAACGAGAGTAAGTCCCGAACATCACTTGAATAAGTGGCGTCATAACCATTGTTGTTACGTCACTAATTCTCTATAACCCGTACTATCCTTATCGTTATCTACTGACTTAGCACACACACACACACACACACACAAACACCCATAACGCACGCACACAAATACTTTTCTCGATGATTGTTATTTCTCAAAATATGCTAGAAACTTCGAAAATATGGGGACATCTCAGCTGTAAACTCCAACAATCAGGCATTGTGTTATCTAAAGTAACACTCTAAAGTTTCTGGCAATATTAGCAGATGGCAGGGATGGTAGTTATGACCTTTAAGAGGACAGAAAGGATAGCCGTACGTGAGGTCTTTAGCGTACGAGTACATTCATTGGATATTGAGTCATGATATGACCTTGAATGATAGTTAATAAATCACACCAATATATATAAATCAATAATTTTAATCCAAACCATGACTGACTTATAAAGACGCGTAATAAATTGTGTTACCAATACGTTAATTTGAACTTGTAGAGTAGGTTCTACAGGATTATCACTTTATTAAAATGGACCAAAAACTCTTGCTGCTTGTATTTCTTGCTCTGTCTGTCGTTCCTTACGTAGAAGGTAAGGAATCTGTATTGTTTTGTATGACTAACTCACATGTAACAGTAAAAGTGTGGTATGGTCCAGGCCCATAGGCGTACGGGACCATTTCAGTTTGGGGGGGGCAGAAATTTTTGTACCCGAAAGTTCCCGTGACACTATCTAAGCGGAGCGCCACCATCGGTTGGCGCGTAGCGTAAAAGAAAATTTTTGGCAAAAATGCCTTTCAGATTGCGGGAAACGGCACTTCTGAGGCCTTGCAAGTTGCATCTAAACATTCTTTATTTTATAATCTCAC
>KN888266.1:8996-24621 GCA_000934455.1 Apostichopus parvimensis | reverse complement strand
CCCCGCATTTGTACTTTAGAATATTCCCCGATTTGCGGATCAGACGGCACTACGTACAGTAACAAATGTCTCTTTAACCAAGCTCAGGTCTGCGACAACCCTAGTCTGACCATTGACCATTACAGCACGTGTGGTAAGAAACAATTCACTTTTATACATCAAAATATCTCCCAGTCATCTTACATTTTGACAGTTCCTTTTAGTCCGTCAATGTTTTAATGTTAAGTTAGTATTTAGTCATCTGTGCCGTTGTTACTCTTGAAAGGTTTTTACATCTGACTAATAAGGATTCATTCTTTGCGTTTCATCGTAAATCATTTTTGCGTTCTTGTAGACGACCAACTGTGTAAGTCACGCATTTGTACCCTGCAATACGATCCCGTCTGTGGCTCCGATGGTGAAATCTATAGTAATGCATGTTTCTTTAATCTGGCCCAACGCTGTGATGACCCTTCCTTGACTATCGCTGAATTCTCGGTTTGTGAAGGTAGATAAAAACTCTCTTATCTATTAAACCGTTATATGCCTACAAGGCAAATGCACGGTATCTAGGTATCGTATCACCATTTTAGTGTCATTGACTTACACACTAAATTAGGTTTTCTAATCCCCATATAGCATCTAATACAGATGGCATATCCTTTAACCACCACATGATAGCTTGGCCTATCATGACAACTGCAAATTTCTATATCTTGACCGTTTAGTTTTTGAGCTGGAAGAAGAACATGTTTAGCAACTGAACAAGTTGAACTAATTCTTGCCTTCATTTAACTACTTTGATTTTTATACTTTATATACTTATTTTATGGGTCAAATTCTTGACAACGAAAGCTCAAAGAATGAACACTATTTTAATAAAAAAACAGCGCTCTTTTAATCATACACTATATGCGTTACTTGGATCAATATACATAACACATAAAAAAAAAAACACAACCCGCATCTTCAAAGATTTTATAGAGATGTTATAGAGTATTAGTTAGAAATCGTGGTATTTAGAATTTGATACGTTAACATCGTTAAATTTGAAATTGAGACGAGTCCCGTCTATCTGATATTATTGTCATTTAAGAATATGAATTATTAAAGCAAGGTATTCTGATTACAAAACCTGGGAGAGATATATAGACGGAGAGCGAGATGGAGAAAGAGAGATGGAGGGAGGGGGAGGGGGGGGGGGGATATGTTACCCATGATGTTATCAATGTACCACATATGCATGTGTCCAAACATGAATGCACAAAAAAGTACAACATTATGACTGATCACATTCTGGGTCCGTTCATCCTAACAGCAAATGTATTTCCCTATCCATAACATGCCTTACCGTTCAAGCGTTATAGGCAGCATATTCTGGACAAAACGACGCAACAGCTTTAAACGATATCAGGTTTATTTGCCCCTCTTCATGCATTGATAAAAGGGGCATCATCGTATGTTATGAAAAATATCCACCTACCGTTTTTGTAATGATGAAAAGCGCCGGACCGCTTTGAAGGGAAAAGTGTCCTATCCTCAAAAGTTAAAAATAAGGTTGTAAATTAAAAAAGTGACCTCTTGTTGAAGAAAAAACACATACAAAATACTGGAATTGTTGGTACGGGATGCAAAACAAGATCCATGTTGTCTGGAAGTTTTGCAAAAACTGTATTGTTCGTCCCCTCAAGTCAAAGTCACAAAATCCCAGTGCCCCTTGAAGTACACCCCTCACCCTCCCAGGACCGACGTTCTTCTGTCATTTCCTGGATCATGTAGTTGTTTCAACTCACTGTTCAATATTTACAACAGAGTTTTACAAGCTGTGAAAAATTCCATTATTAATCAAATTAAATGTAATTAATACCGTATATTGCCTTTAATAGACACACAGTGCGTCCGTGAATAGCATGAGTTGAAAATATAATGTTTTACCCCTCATGATTTCCATCATTGTGTTCTCGTAATATCATATTTGCTGACAGAAGTGTATTTTGTTAAATTCAAAATGTGAGTATACCACATAAACAGTAATGTCTGTGTATGTTAAAGGTCAACATGATTTAAAAATAAACCACTGGAGTCAACAATGTATTCAAGTTGGTTACACCAAATATTTTATTTATTCATTTCACTTTGATAATCTGCTTTATTATATGATTTTCATCTTTGAGTTTTCATGACGTCATTTTGTTGAAATGTGATTTTACTGTTTTGTTTACGTATAACAAGATTTGCCGGAAGAGTGCCTTGATTGTACATTGGTTGATGTCTTATGTGTTGACGTAATTAGAAGCCAAACATGTGATTGCAAACCAGACCAGGTGTGTTGTGATGACTGCTGTGGCGGGAAATCCTGCAAGTCTGTAGGTAAGTAAAAAATGGATAAACGAAAAGAGCTCTGCTACTTTTAAGTCCTATAATTCCTACAAATGAAGAGATACGAAGGTTCTTGGAGTAAAGTTTATATGAATGAATATATTAGCATATCTGTTTGATCGCTAATGTATCAATTTAATGTTTGCAGAATTTATAACATTATCTGACAAAAACAGACCGAGTGACAACATAAGGGCAGATGGTTAGATGTTGATGTTGAACTCAAACATTGCAGATCTTGTGTTGTGTCTGCATGTTCTTTCGAAATACACGGTACAAAGTAGATTGCTCACCAACCTTTAACCAGGAAGTTCCCTGTTGTGATCGAATTTATAGTCAGAAGTTAAGATGTCTATTCCCTTTCCAAAAGACTCGTTATACTTCCCTTGACGTCATACCGTCATGATCACAAGGTAACAATATCGATGTAAAGGGACTTGGGTTGAAAGTGGATCAAGTTGTTTGGTTTTAGTGGCCAAGCGCCAACTTATATGACTTCATCTTAAAATCAAAACTACAGAAAGAAATGTTTTCCCTGAAAGGTAATTAGGGCGGTATTGAAGAACATGCATGGACTCCGGAAGTGTGACCCAATTAATTCGCATATCACATTGCAAGGGTCCTACCTGTACCGCTTAATATTTGTCACGGGGGGTTCTACTCGTAATGCGTAAAGTTGGCATGTGATATACATTTTTGAGTAGTGAAATGAGAAATTGATTCAGAATACATAAAATATTAATGTGTTCCTTATACGTCATCTGCCACACAAGCAGTAATTTTCGTTATAGATATATATCCAGTTTTTGTTTTATTTAAAGCCAAATTAAGTTACCCCTCTCAACATAATGGACTAAGCTACGACGCTGCAGTTCACTGATTATTGTATATAATTTTTGTATTAAACACAACATATTTTAACATTTAAAGACATGTTAACTGCATAATATTATCAACATTTACTAATTTTATGCTACCAAATACAATTTAAATACCCTTTTGATGATTAAGCTTTCCTGTTGAATGTTTCTTCTAACATTGACAAACAGTGCAGACCATATGATGTTAGTAACTGCAGAGAAACGACGATCTGTTCGTCGCTGGCCGAAGGATTTGTGCCAACGAAGTCTTCGGCTTTGAGTACAGTGTGTCTGTTTGTTGCCGTGCTGGGCGAATCTAACCGTAATATAGTTACTACCGACTTTGCGATCCGTCTTATAGTCATTGCATTCTGCGGTCCCCTTACAATTTTGCAAAATCGGTAAAGAGTGACTGCATAGTTTGTCCTTTACGGGAAACCAAAAAGCACTCTGAACTTGCAGACGATCGTTTTATACACGACACAGGTACAAAGTGCAAGCAAGTACAACATTATACGGTATTGTTTACAGTTAATAGCGGCAGATGTGTACTTCTTCGTCTATCCAGTATCGCATGCATCTTTACGTGTGAGTTCAAGTACTCACTGAAACCATTACCATCTTAAAATTGCGACAAAACCGTTTCTTTTACCGTTCGCATTTTAATATCCTCTCTCCAGATCCCTGTCGTGATATTTTCTGCGACATTCCTAACTGTCCAAGAGGACAAGTAGTTGACTACGACGGACCGGGTTGCTGTCCCGGGTGTAAATTAGACTGCTCTGCTGTCCTTTGTCTTGTACCAGAATGCCCTGTTGGTTCAGAGATAGTAATACCAGACGGTAGTTGTTGCGGGAAATGCAGTCCAGTTGAAGGTACAGACATTGTGTAATATGGAATGATCACGGTACATAAACATTAGGCCTGGAAAAATAAGTGTGTAATACAAAATTTGTTGTGTGGGCCTCTCCCCCTCTGTCTACATCACAGTTAACCACCATATATTGGCTGTGGCGTAGCTAGAGTGGAAAGGGCATGGGTTAAAGTGCCCTCATTGGACGAAGCGGGGACTACGAAAAAAAAATTGAACCTGAGCAGCTATAGTATGGGCTACTTGATACTGGATAAGCATAAAACGAGAGTTCTCTGTACAAGTTAACTTTGATTCAGTAATTGACACTTCTAATGAAAGTTTCGGCGTGCGTCGTATGGAAATCGATTGTCGTATTTATTAGAAACAAATGTCCATTTGGGTCAATACAGAGATATGAGATATCTGCGTTTACCTACCAACACTTGATGGAAAGGAAAGCGCCATCTTGAATCTAAGCTCCCCCTACTGAAACATTATTGAATTCCTCCACTTAGACCCATCCCAAGACGGGCGTCAGCAAAATTTGATGTCTCCCCCACCCTCTAAAATTCGACTTCCTAACAGAGGGTAGAGCCCATGGTGCCATGATAAGTCATCTCGATGTAAGCGTTAATTAACTTCACGACTGGTGATAGCACAACTTTACAACTAAGGCCAATTACCGAAACAAACTTTCTCAACGGGAAGGGGATAACCCTTCCATTGGACCTTTTTCCAGAACGGACGTCAATAACAAATTCCCCTCCTTTAAAAGTCAAATTCGTAACATAGGGTAGGGCCAATATAGTTTCTTGAAGGTCATATCAATAAAAACGTTAATTAAACGTAAATACCCTGATTTAAAAAAAACATGGCTTTGTCCTTCCACACCACGAGGGCTCAGTGGCTACGCTCCTGTCTATTGGTGTAGTATTGGCATCAAAGCAGCATATATACATGGCTTTGTTTGTTTTTATTATTATTATTTTTTAATTATTATTATTATAAATATTAAGACTTCATAGAATGAAGATAAGCAGTAGTTTGTGTCTGTATATTCAGAACGTCCGCGAATATGATTGTAGCGCCATAAGCTGTATAAACCCAAATTGCGGGGAAGGTTTTGAAACATTCACATCCGCAAGACAATGTTGTGCCAGGTATAGACGTAGGGTAGGGTCATTAACTGATTAACAATCGATTTTCAAATTCATACAAAGCTGTTAGCAAACTGCTTATCCACTAAAGAGCCTGTGTAAGAAAATGTGTAAAAGTAAGAGGGCCCGACGTTTCGATCCTAGCAGAATCTTCTTCAGAGGCTTAAAACAATCGATTTTGTCTAATATATACCCGCTTGATGTGTCCCCTCCCTATGGCCCTCCTCCAATTAAATCAAACTTAAAAAGCACAATAGGTTCATTAATTCCAATTCTTACATAGCTACGTGTTAGTCCAGTAATCCAAACACTATCTGCCTCGTAGTGGAGCATGCTATTGTCGAACCCATATGAATTGCCCTGTTTTCAATTATAACATAAAAGGAACACAATATAATTACCCTAAAATATGTCTTTGTAGTCATAGTCCAGTACCAATCATAATGTTTCCGTTCATTCATATAATTTCTCACGGTGTACTCTATACATGACGTATACATTGGGTGGATGTCCAAATTCCCCAGCCACAAAATATCTACCATCAATGACATGGAACACAATAACTGTCTTAAACTCATGTTTTATGGAATCATTGCAAATGCCATTTTTTGGTATCATACTCTCATATTAATAAAGTAGATTCCATGTGGGAAGAGGGTGAATGGTCATTCTCAATATAAAAGGTATTCGGCTAGAAAACCAGTTTTCATTACCTAAAGTAAATTACATTTGATAATACAAACAGTTGTCTGTACTTGGTTACTTTACACATTTGATAAACTCTCCACTCATGAAATTACGTTTTGAATTACAGAACTGTAAAACGTTATCTTTAATTACCACAAATGGGGCAATTCAAATTTATGAAAAGGAGCAATTTTGAGGATTTAAAGAAAATTAGGGTAGACGTTCGCTGTGCCCCAGCAACATTGTAACTTTAGTCCACCAAAATCTCAGCTGGAACGGTGGCCTACACGGTTTTGGGACGGTAAAACATTACATAAAGTTAAAAGTATGTTTCGGCTTAAAGGTGAAGATTGTGGTCTTGCATTGAGGCAGGGCATTTTCACACGACTTAACAAAAAGGTCATGGGTAACTTGTAGCATGTGCAAACCGAAGTTTGTCCGTTCGCTTTCGGGCCCTCCAGTGCTTCCGGAGCAATACAGTGCACCACATCTACGTATCCACTGGGTGACTTCCCACAGGAGCAAGCCCCAAACTGGCGCACACAGCTATTTCTACAAGTTACCTCGCACGTCCCCTATTTATGAACCTTGCTGAAGAAGGGCAGTGAATATTAGCTGTCACCCCCGAATGACAACGGAATGACCAGGGCCCGAGTCTACAATCCTTACATCGCAAGTCCATTGTATTTCCATCAGTTAATTTGGCTTAAACAGTTTACAACTCTAACAATGGTGTAATCTAAATGGATCTGGGCCACACTTAGAGATCTCTAGCTAGATTAACTTATATCCAAATATCCGTGACATTCACCCAATCAATATTACACAGATTCACAACCTACCCCAAAAAAAGTTATTTTATTGACATTACTATAGATACTGAAAACAGTCATGAATATTTAATTTTCCGAAGATCCATGTCGAGAAGTTGAGTGTCCTCAGATCAAGTGTGCACCAGGATACACCACAATCTTTGAAGGAGATGACTGTTGTCCCACCTGTGCCCTCGACTGCTCGACTACGGCATGCATTCTGGTGATTTGCCCAGAAGGTTCGGAAACTTATCAACCAAAGGATAACTGCTGTCCCCAATGCAGACCAACAACAGGTAGGAATTTACCTTATAAGTTAAGACAATGTGCTGACACTATAGTTCTACTAGCCAACCTTGACTGAGTGTATAAAGGGGTCGTGATATGTATATACGGTGCGAATCAAGAGTGTTTTTTTTTATGATGTGTAGGTAGAGGTAAAATATCTGATCATTCGATTGGGCAGCACTAGTCACTTTACTGAGAGCAACACATTAAGCCATTCCGAATGTCATATGACCTTTTGCGCTCCTTCGCACAATTGCCTCTTTACCGGCTGGGTCTACCTTCCTGATATACCACGAAAATATAGCAAGCTCATCGGAGAGGAAGCTTTTTTGGTGGGTTCGGGATGGGGTGGGTGGGTTGGGGGGGGGGTAGAGAATCATATAGTGGAAAGTTTATTTATTTACATGTCATTTAACACATGTGGCACATGTGGAGATGTTTCTAAACTTCCCTAGATCTCCTGACGATACAGTATACCAGTTTTAAGTTAGATCCAACATTCCTACCTTTTATCAAGATGCACGTAAACTCAAATTGTTTCAAAGTTCAGTTCTTCATGATCTACCAGTCTAACGTTCCTTGGAGTCTTGGTTTACTTTAGTTGTTAGTTGAAATAAGGCATGGTTTTAAATATTCACATTGGCCATATTTTGGTGATGGTCAGGTAGATGCTATAAAGTTATAAGTTTTACACATTATGCAGTAACCTGTATATTCGGATCTCATGTGGGTCTGTAAAGGTCATATTTGTTTCGCTTTTAGCACCATGACAAGTATTATTGTATATCTGATTTGAATTCATAGTCTTCCTTTATTTAGCTTATAGTGTCTGTCTGAAGTATGTTTTGTAATCGGTCTGTGTATTTTGATTTTTATTGATATAGTTTCAAAGCCCACGTCAGGGCGAATATCATGTTACAACTTAACACCATGATCCAATATCAAATCAGTATGTGACGCTTCCATATTACTGTGTCAAAATTAGAATCAGTATGTTACAACCTTACATCAGCATTCACGAATAATAGTATGTTATATTTAGATATCAGTATTTCAGAAAATAGTATCAGCATATTAATTCGCGATATCAACACGTCACGGATAATTTCTATACTTGTCACATTTATTTTCTTCTTCTAAAACAATACTAATAATAAACTACTTTATCAATATATTACGCATCATGAGACTACGAAAGTTCTCTCATGCCATTCGAAAATACTATTCATTCGTTGGGAAATTAGGAAATCCTATAATTCGTTCGTACGAAGTTTATCACTAAGGTCCCCGTTTCTGCATAAGTTCAAACTAATCGATGCTATGGAACACTGCCATAGTAGTAGGTATTCTTACATTTAACCTAATTTGCATATCCCTATATAGCCTATTAAACATTTAATGTGTAGTAAATCCGTGGCCAGAAAAGACGTAGACAAGGATATGTTTTGAAACCGCTCTTTACCAATCAGCTTGAACAAAATAGGACAAAGGTGTTACAAATCGTACAGTTGCGTCCACATTCCTAGCAATCATGGATGTCGAAGAATTTCCTGAAACTCAATGCAGACAAAACCGAAGTTATTGCGATTGGGTTCAGAGCCCAACTGGTTCAATCTGCCCTCTGTGACTGTTGCTGGTGTGGACGTTCCCGTCCAAACAAACCTTGTTATAAACCTGGGAGTTATATTCGACTATGGTATGACAATGAGTGCACAGGTCGCAAATATCATCAGATCTGCTAATGCTTGCCACTTAGGCAGCCAAGCTAGCCGTGCACACTCTAGTTACTCCAGGTTGGACTATTGCAACATCCTCTTGATTGGTATCATAAATCACCCATAACCAGACTTCAAAATGTTCAACGCCTCTCTGCTCGCATCATTGTCAGTCGTAAGTAGTACGACTCTATCAGACGGAAGCATTGGTAAGAACAGAGGGCCAAACTGTCGAGGGGAACTTAAATCGTACAATACCTAGACTGAGCAATGTACATGCAAATCCGGTAGGGTGCTCAGGACGAAGACATTAAGGGCAAGCATACATGTTTAGTGAAGGATTGTGGTCCTGGTTTTCTCTCGGGCCTAATTGAAATCTCTCTCTAGATGTGGCCGGCTGGCCACCTATTTAGAACCCTGGTCAAGATAGTGTCAAACTTTGACGTTAACTCTCTTCTATAGATCGTGGGTTTCTTTAAAATGTTTATTTTCATTTAGCGAAACGTCGAAAAATTAATTGCAGGTTTGGTCGCTGTGCCAGCTCCAATTGCCAGCCAGGATATGAACCGTACACGCCACCTGGTGAATGTTGCCCTACTACGTGCAGGCGTACAACGGGTAAACTAAATGCAGTGAAAAAATCCCCATGGTGACTGTGAAAATGGTCATATATCATCCTTGTAGATATAAATGTACATTTTCTTGGTCGTATAACGAGATTCCTCCAGTATATGAAATAATTTTGTACCTGGCAACATTCTTATCAAATATTAATTGATATGCCCCAATACACTGATTGATTGATGCGGTCATAATTGACGTATTCATCCTGGGTGTTTGAATACCGACACTACGCCCTCTCTATCTCCAGTTTGCCAGCTACCATTAGAAGTCGGTCCTTGTGAGGCTTTGTACCAGAGGTGGGGATTTGCGGATGGTGAATGCGTGCAGTTCACCTATGGTGGTTGCCTGGGAAACGGAAACAATTTCCTCAGTCAAGCTGATTGTGAGGCTACGTGTGACTCAAGTAAGTATGTCGTCTGTTTGGTTGGTCAATAAAATACAATGGTCTCCATGGTTTGCAGAATGCATTGACAACAGGTGCTGTGCAGAGTGAATAAAGGCAGTGGCCTTTGTAGCAACGTGGCTAAGCAATCGGGATGTTCGGGGTTCGCTCCCCGGCCGGATCACAGTAAGGTGGGTTTTTCATTCAAGAGAAATGACTTTCTAAATTGAAAATATTCCAAAATTTGAAATAGTTCCCGTAGTGATGGTGTAATGGCCATATATCATCCAAACGAATGTTTTCTTTCTTTCTTGTTTCAATTTACATTGCTTTGTTTCATTAGATCCATGTGAAAACATCGTTTGTGATATACCACAATGTCTTGTCGGCTACACGGATATATTAAATTACAATGGAATGGCTCCCCATAACAGCTTAAAGATGACACTTCTTAATCAAAAGGGCCCAACTTTGATGATTTCATTGAATCATCTTCAATTCACCACCTTCACCACCTTCCTTCTATTTGAATTTCAAATGATCTTGTTCTTCCTCTCGTTATTTACATTCACACCTATGAGTCATTTACTGTTCAGTTCATATCAATATTTCAGGTTTCACCGTTCACAGTTGTTGCTGCGATATTAAATTCACAACTTTATTTGCAAGTATATTTCAAAAATTATATCTTAGCACCTATAACACACATAAAGGTTACAAGAAAATATTTTAAAGAAAACCACTGCACTAAAAAAGTCTCCTCTTTTTATATGTTTATTCACCGTCATCACTTAAATATTCATAAACTTGTCGATCGCGTTATTCTGTCAGACAACCATAACCATTGATGGAATGGATCTTTATATAGATGGAGAATGGTGCAATATTTTAACTTTTGAAACAGCCTTCGACAATTTTCGACTGTTTAGAATATAAGGCATATATATACATGTTATATATATATGTACTGTACACTGATGATCATTTTTTATAATCTGTCTGCCAGTGTGGGTTGGTGTTCAAACTGTTCCCCCCACCCCTCTCCGGATAGTATACGTGTTTGCGTCCCTGATGTAAATTAGGAATATTTGCTATTATCTGAGCACTTAAATAAGTAAATTCTCTGACCTTGATCCTCCGTCCAGGGATTGACTGCCGTCTAGTTCGTTGTGCCTTTCCTGACTGCCCTGTCGGTTACGAAACCTATACACCGGATGGTGAATGTTGCCTTGACTGTAGGCCAATCGGTAGGTCAATATGTTGCAAACTGATGCAAGATTGTTTCAAAGCAGCATTTGGCCTTTGAAACAGTACAAATTAAGGAAACACATTTCGGTATACATTTTTTATTATTACTATTTCCTAAGAACGCAGTTTAACAACAATAATTATTTAGCAGTAGCGTAACTTTGGTTTGCAATATCAAATTAAGATCTTGAAATATATTGAAACTTCAGCTGGGAATTCTATGTATCACTTGCAAACAGCCGATTCTCATAGCTTCATCAGTCAAGACTGTTAAGGGTGAGGAACCGTTTATCACGGCAATTCAATGTGTTTTATAATATCTTATCATGTCTTACACTTACGATCAGTTCCCACTTAGGCGGAAGTATCATACAAACAGTTATAACCTAAGCACACAAACCTATGCATAACGATTGAATGGACTAACGAGAATACTCTCAACGGTTCCGCCAATATTTTCGCGCACATTTTAAGAGAATGTGGATATCGTTTTACTATGAAAGCATGTAGAGAGAGGCACCTTTGGTTTCTACAATCTAAAAGTTACCATCTAGATGAGATAATATTATACTTGTGCAAAAATGCTTAAAATCAGCATTGTCATGCGAACAGACATGGTTTATCATATGTTACCGTGCTACTACCATCGGTCGGTCGGTTTTGACCGATTCACGGTTCCTCGCTTTTACCAGTTTTAACTGATAAAGCTATGAGAATCGGGTAGACTGTTATAGTTCTTAGCTTGCATAATTTGGGCCTACATGCAAGATACAATCAAAGTAGACCGTTGCCACACGCTGCTAGATTTAGTTGCTAAGAGTCCATTGCATAGTACCCGACGACATTCTCTTTAACATTCTTCCTGTCCAATATTTAGATGTCTGTCCTGATGGCAGTGTAATTGTAGCATGTAAAGCCGCTCCTTGTCGTTTCACAATCTGTTCTGCATATCCAGAAGCGGAGTGCCTAGATAACTAATGTGGGGGTTGTTTTGCGGACTGGTACGTCGACGGTCAACTAGTTGACTGTGACGGTAGGCATGACTTTGACTGACACATTATCCTCATGTATATATGTGTGTATGTATGTGTGTATGAATGCATTTTTGTGTATTTAATATGTGTGTAAATTATTATACCAACAAGTACTTGAGTACTCAAGTTGTTGCTTTTTATTTTCTATATATCTCCAGAGAAAGAAGGTGAATGCCCAGTTAGACAACTCAGACCGTGCGTCTTAGATAGTCCTGACTTCTTAGCACCCGGATGTGAAACTGACATTGATTGTAAAGGAGATCAGAAATGTTGTCCTGGTGTTTGCAAGCCAATTTGTCAAGACCCTGTTAACGTTGGTAGGTCGTGTTATGGGCTATATATGAAATAAAAGTTGATTCTGGAGCTTTTACCTTAGCGCGACCCTAACTTCTATCAATGTTGGGGTTGGGGGGTTGGGGGGGGGGTAGGGGTGGAGGGAGAAGGAAAGATAGGGAGACTGGGAAAAAAAGTGACGTAGTGGTCTTCCTCATAATACTCCTTACGCCCCCCCCCCCCATCCCAGTCGGCCTAAAGTTTGCAACACCAATAATAAATAATAAGAAACTTTATATATTGTTTTTAAAAAAAAACATATTTAATGGAACGAAGTAATCATCACTGGTTACGCGGCTTATATAATTACACGAACAACGGAACACTAACGGTTATTACTCAAAAATCTTAAAAGAGCAATGGAAAGTTTAGTTTGAACTCGGTTCATATCATCGATCACAACATTACAAGTTCTGCGTTCTACCAACTCAGCTATCATCCCTTAGTTGATGAGGTTGCTACACTGCTGTTTCTTTGAAATGTGTTTCGCTAGCCATTTTCACCAGTAAATTTGTTTGTAATATATGTATTTTTAACTATATTTCGTTTATAGTGTTTGCGCCACTTATGTAAATTAGGAATATTTGTTATTATTTGAGCACTCAAAAGTAAATTCTCTGACCTTGATCCTCCGTCCAGGGATTGACTGCAGTCTAGTGCTTTGTGCCATTCCTGATTGTCCCGTCGGTTACGAAACCTATACCCCGGATGGTGAATGCTGCCCTGACTGTAGGCCAATCGGTAAGTCAATATGTAGCAAACTGATGCAAGATTGTTTCAAACCAAAATTTCATATGTAAAAACTGATCGTTCATCTTTAAAAATGAATAGAGCGTTTTCATGACATACCACACAGAGTACTACTAAACACTGTATTTGGTCTTAGAAACAGTGCAAATCAATGAAACACATACCGGTATACATTTTTTATAATTTCTATTTCCAATGAACGCAGTTAAACAACAATAATGATCTAGCAGCCGCATACCTTTATTTTGAAATATGAAATTAAGATTTGGAAATATATTGTAACTTTAGCTGGAGATTCTATGTATCACTTTGCAGACTGTTCAGCCGATTCCCATAGCTTTATCAGTCAAAACTGGTAAAGGTGAGGAACCGTTGATCAGTTCAAGTCAATTTGTGTGATTATATCTTATTATGTCTTACACTTACGATCAGTTCCCACTAAGACTTTAGCTTACAAACAGTTATAATCGAAGCACACACACATATGCATAACGATTGAATGGACTAACGAGTCTACTCTCAACGGTACCGCCCGTGTTTACGCGCACATTTTAAGGGAATGTGGATATCGCTTTTCTACGAAAGCGTATAGAAGGAGGCACCTTTGCTTTCTACAATCTGAAAGTTACCATCTTGACGAGACAAAATTTTACACGTGCAAAATCGCTTAAAATCTTCGTTTCCATGCGAACAGATATAGATTGAAATGGTTTATCATATGTTACCGTGCTACTAACATGGGTCGGTCGGTTTTGACTGATTCACGGTTCCTCGCCTTCATCAGTTTTAAAAAAAAAGTTTGATAAAGCTATGAGAATCAAGTAATCTGTTAAAGATCTTAGCCTGTCATAATTTGGGCCTACAGGCAAAAGAGAATCAAAGTACACCTTTGCCACACGCTGCTCTGTTTAGTCGCTACGAGTCCATCGCATAGTACCCGACGACATTCTCTCTTTTATTCTTCCTCTCCACACTTATTAGATGTCTGTCCTGTTGGCAGTGTAATTGTAGCATGTAAAGCCGCTCCTTGTCATTTTACAACCTGTGGTGCATATCCAGAAGCGGAGTGCCTAGATAACTACTGTGGGGGTTGTTTTGCGGACTGGTACGTCGACGGTCAACTGGTTGACTGTGACGGTAGGCATAACTTTGACTGACACATTATCCTCATGTATATACGGGTGTATGTGTGTGTATGTGTGTGTATGTGTGCGTTTGTTTTGTATTCTGACCGAGGACTTGAACAAAAGAATTCCAGGTCTTCGGTTGTGATTTCTAAAGAATCACCACGTCCTCGGAAGAATTCGATTGTATGGGGTATTGTTAAGGTTAGGGTACGTGATAAACAATGGAAAATACAATGGGGTCCTCGGTCTGAATGTAATACAAACATGGGTGTATGTGTGTGTGTGTATGAACTTGCATTTTTGTATATTTAATATGTGTGTAAATTATTATACCAACAAGTACTTGAGTACCCAAGTTGTTGGTTTTTAATTTCTATTTATCTACAGAGAAAGAAGGTGAGTGCCCAGTTGGACAACTCAGACCGTGCCTCTTAGAAAGTCCTGACTTCTTAGCACCCGGATGTGAAACTGATATTGATTGTAAAGGAGATCAGAAATGTTGTCCTGGTGTTTGCAAGCCAATTTGTCAAGACCCTGTTAACGTCGGTATGTCATGTTATGGGCTTTGAAATAAAAGTTGATTCTGGAGCTTTTACCTTAGCGCGACCCTAACTTCTATCAATGTTGGGGTTAGTGGGGGGGGGGGAGTAGGGGTGGAGGGAGAAGGAAAGATAGGGAGGCTAGAAAAAAAGTGACGTAGTGGTCTTCCTCATAATAATTATAATCATCACTATCATTAATCTTATTATTACATCCATGGACTAGTAGCAACGAGAATGAAGACAATAGTAAACGATATCAAAATCCATTTTTATACTCAACATAAAGTATAAGTTATAGGATTATTTTTTACTTTTGGTCACTATTGGGCAGTCATTTTGCCGAATACTTCCATTATATTCTAAAAATTCTTCGTCCAGTCATTTCCTTCAGTTAGTAAGACGATATAGGAACATAAAATGTAGCATATTGAAGAAAAAATATATATACAGTATAGAATGCTCCTTCAACATTTGAAACTCGAAATGTATTTAATATACCCAAAGACACAATATAAAATATGACTCTTGCTGAGTCAATCGATCTACCACATATCAACAAATAACATCTTGCCACTGTCATCTGTTAAAATTGAGTCTTTTGTGCAAATGCGAAAGCCATTAATTTTTTTTTTTTTTGGCTCTTACAGGTGGCTGTACTGACGCAATTGTTGCCTGCTTCGTCCGTCCCTGTCAATTTGCAACATGTGCAGCTTACCCAGAAGCTACCTGTGAAGACAACTACTGCGGCGGTTGTTTCGCGGATTGGTTTAACGGTGACACGGAGGTGGATTGTCATAGTAAGTAGGTTTGGAAGCGGGAAAGCTTAGGTCTGATCTATATCACTGATTAAATATA
>KN888265.1:23335-44353 GCA_000934455.1 Apostichopus parvimensis | reverse complement strand
GCAAGTAATATCACATTATAATTGACTCGGTGGCATCGGTTGGTATGTGGATCACCCATATTAAGTAAAAGAACTGTTTGTGCCCTTTCTACATTTAATGTGCTCATAAACTGTAACATGTGCGATGATCATCTTATGTTTGCAGCAGAACCTCAAAGGCAATAGGGATATGCTATGATAGTCCCTCATATGCAGTGAACCTCAAAAGTAGTAGGGTTGTTCTATGATCATTTCATGTATTACAGCAGAACCTGACACTCAATAGGGCTGTTCTATTATCATTCCATGTTTACAGCAGAACCTCAGACTCAATAGGGTTGTTCTACCATGTTTACAGCAGAACCTCAGACTCAATAGGGTTGTTCTATGATCATACCATGTTTACAGCAGAACCTCAGACTCAATAGGGTTGTTCTATGATCATTCCATGTTTATTTTATGTTTGCAGCCTTACGTAACTGTCCAACTGATATTTCCGGCGAGGCTAAATCCGATGAAACAGATCTTCAGGTATATTGGCCAACTGTTCAATATAATGTACAAGTACAGTCGTTTTCATCAACATCTTCGCCTGGGAGTATCTTCAAATTGGGTTCATCTGAAGTAAACCACATGGTCACTGGATTGAATGGAGAAATGGAGAGATGTACCTTTAATGTTAACGTACAACAAGGTAATTACTATTGCTGTACAACAAGGTAAATGTTACTGTGCAACAAGGTAAAATGTAATTATTGTCACACACCTGTGACTGTGTCTCTGTGTACTTTATAGCAGTAAAGAATCAATTAAAGACATTGAAGACTCGCCCCAAACCGCGTGCGGCCATCTGAAAAAGTTAACTTTCCGTTGCTTGCAAGTGATGTTTTGTTTGTGTTGCTACAAAATGCAGGCAGTAATGAAACGTGATGGCTTGTTATCTTTAGCTGGACCTGAGATGTCCATCGCTGTATCGTTTTTACACTGTGCTGTGGGTATTGACCGCAGCTGTATGTACTGACTGTACACTAGTGTCTAATTACCGACGGTAGCAAGCTGTGTGTGTATTTTCTGGGATCGATGGTGGTGTCTAACACTTCTGATACACCTCATTCGAAACTAGGTCAGATTACCGGCATTAGACGTTTCTTTTTGCGCGAGTCTTCACACCCTTTAACACTAGCTGTTTGGTAGAGAGTATGGAACTGATGTGTATTAAAGTGGGCTTGTGTAGACTTGGGCATAGACATAGGAATAGGCATCGGTAAAGACATCTTAGAAAGAAAGATGAAATTGTTCAATTCCCCAATTAACTTCCACCTTTTTTTCATTTTTTTTCATTCTGAAGAAAATCCCCTGAGTGTGGAATTTTGTCCTGATAGCATGGTGCTTGATTTGCCAGAGGATGCAAATACTTTAGCAGTGACGTGGAACATGCCAATAGTTGATCACAAGCTGGGAAGGACAGTGATAGTCTCATCAAATCACATGCCTGGGGACTCTTTCCCTGCGGGTGAAGTCACAGTCGAATACCAATATGTAGATCAAATACAACCGAAGTTCGAGGTTTACTGTATCTTCAACGTTACCGTGCAAGGTTAGAGGTTTTAGCATTTAGTTCTTCTAATAAGATGGTCTGTAAACTTTTGAACTGATGACACAGAAGCTTTCATGAGGACTGATCCATGACCCAGCAGACCAACACCCCTTAGATCCATGACCCAGCAGACCAGCACCCCTTAGATCCATGACCCAGCAGACCAGCACCCCTTAGATCCATGACCCAGCAGACCAACACCCCTTAGATCCATGACCCAGCAGACCAGCACCCCTTAGATCCATGACCCAGCAGACCAGAATCCCTTAGATCCATGACCCAGCAGACCAACACCATTAGTTCCATGACCCAGTAGACCAGAATCCCTTAGATCCATGACCCAGCAGACCAACACCATTAGTTCCATGACCCAGTAGACCAATACCCCTTAGATCCATGACCCAGCAGACTAGCACCCCTTAGATCCATGACCCAGCAGACCGACACCCTTAGTTCCATGACCCAGTAGACCAATACCCCTTAGGTACATGACCCAGCAGACCAGAATCCCTTAGATCCATGACCCAGCAGACCAGCACCCCTTAGATCCATGACCCAGCAGACCACCACCCCTTAGACCCATGACCCATCATACCAGCACCTGTTAGATCCATGACCTAGCAGACCACCACCCTTTAAATCCATGACCCAGCAGACCAGCACCCCTTAGATCCATGACCCAGCAGACCAGCACCCCTTAGATCCATGACCCAGCAGACCAGCACCCGTTAGATCCATGACCCAGCAGCCCAACACCCATGAGATCAATGCTTAGCTAGCTTAGGTTATGGAAGTGAGCAGGCTCTAAAAAGTGTACATCTGGAAAATCCCACAACCAGCAATTTTTGTTTTCTCATTCCTCTTGTTGGGTCACACCACCTTGCACACATATATTGTTCTAGTATTTATGCTAGTTTATCATATGATTACTCCTGCCAAGTTTTAGGTTTGCACAATGAATATAATTTTCTTTGTGAAGGGGAGTGGGTCGGGAAGCAGGGCACTATTATTTCCTCATGAATTATTACAATTACTTGTAAGTGGATTATATTTCAAAGGCATTTGTTTTCCCTGGGCAAATTAATGTGTCCTTGCAGTTGCAAATCCGTCCACTTGGTACAGTGTAATCTTGGTATTCATGGCAAATACATGAGCAGTATTATAAGCTGGAATTGGCTAATTGTATAATACTATGCTACAATAATGAGCTGCATTGTAAAGTAACCAAAATATAAGGTTAAGTTTCAGAGCATTGTAATAGTGGTTTTGTTACCTAGGAGCAGTATAGTTGTGTGCTTGGATACTAGGTTACAGTTACATAATTATTTTACTAAGTATATGGCATTTATGTGTATGAAGTAAGTCCTGTGTCAAATAGCAAGATGTGAGGTCACAGCTCGGCGATAATGTGTCTTACATAGCACTTAATATCCAAACATGACAAGTACGTCCCATGCTCCGGGTGCCAAACACGAGATCACAGCACATGAGATTACAGCACCATTAATTCTTCTTACTTTATGTAATATATCATGTTTCAGGGCATTTATCTTAACAAGCTAGTCCAGTTTGTTCAAGGTGGTAAATACAGTAAGAAGTAACAGCCCCATAATGTTGTTTATTTAGTATCTCATTACACAACTTTTATGCAGAATATAATAAGTTCTATGATCAGGTGCCAAAAACAAAGTTTTAGTTTAAAACCATCATTTAAGGTCCAAAGTAGCATGTTTAAATGGCCTTAATATCCAAATGTAACAAGTCCAGTGCCAGGGTATCAAACAAGGTCTGGGGATGTTATAACACTCTAATGTGTCTTACTTACAATCACATTAAAGGGGTCATAATTTCCAGATTGCTAAAAGTTTAAAGGTGCTTGTTAATGTCTGGGATAACGCCACTGTAATAATGGTCGTTACTTAGCATTACATGACATGTATCCTGATGTAAGAATTAAGTCCATTGCCGGCAAGGCATGTGCCAAACAAAGTATGAGATATACAGCTTAATTTTACTTCGCATCATCACAATTTCTTTTCCATTTCTTCAGATGTAACAGATCCAGTTCTCGGTTGCCTGGAGCGTTATGACGTCACGGTACTCAGTTACTACGGAACATTTGACTGGCAGACAGCTATAGAAGCCACCGATAATTCCGGTCAGGTGGCAGTATCGTAGTCACACGACGTCCGCTTCAGGTACCAGTTAGAGGACACCTCGGTGAATCTCACGGCTGTGGACCCGTCCGGAAATGAGGCGTCCTGTCAATTTGTGGTGTCGGTGTCATTGATAAGTAAGTTTTAAAGGGTGTGAAGACTCGCGCAAAAAGAAACGTCTAATGCCGGTAATCTGACCTACTTTCAAATGAGGTGTAACGGAAGTGTTAGACACCACCATCGATCCCAGAAAATACACACAGCTTGCTATCGTCGGTAATTATAGACACAAGTGTACAGTCAGTACATACAGCTGCGGTCAATACCCACAGCACAGTGTATAGACGATACAGCGATGGACATCTCAGGTCCAGCTGAAGATAACAAGGTATCACGTTTCCTTACTGTCTGCATTTTGTAGCGACAAGAGAAAAACTTCACTTGCAAGCAACAGAAAGTTAACTTTTTCACAGGGCGGCACGCTGTTTGGGGCGAGTCTTCAATGCCTTTAAGTTATTGATCAGTCCGATCGCATGGGGTTTTTCAGGTCAGCATACCAACAATAAAAGAAATTATATAAAAGAATCTAATATGAAATACCAGGTTGATGCATAACTGAAGAATATACAAGTGTAATACCACTTAGAGGTTCATGTTACCATCAAACAATTTCAGAATTTAAACCTTCATTCTGAGTTCTATTTATATTTGTTGACAATCCAGCCCAAGCCATGTATTTATTAATTGCAATTAATTTTCATAGTAACAATTCCAGTTTCGGTTTCTCCTATTTTTTGCTTTAAATAAACCCTTTATAGCAGGTATTTCTTGCATTAGCCTTTACAGATCGTTGATGGTCTACAGCCCTGTTATCAATACTGGGGACTGGGACGCTCCTTAAGGTCACCAAAATATTTGGAAGATGGTCAAAAAATGGCCAAAGAAAAAGCAAAATGTCAATTTTTTATCGACAAAAAGTAATTCACAATACAAAACATTTAGCCACTTGGCAACCTCAATCATACAAAAACCTTTATCATAGAGGTGCAGGGAGATACCCCCTCCATGTAAAGCCCTCCTCCAATCATAAGACCCCGGCCTTACCCAGGCTCAATTATCTGCCGCTGGAGCGTTGTCACAATGACCAAGGTGGACAATGGGGTCATCCAGCTCATCAGTTTTGATGCCAGGGCTCTATAGCTACTGAAATTTTCATCACAATCATTAGGGCCTGACTCTTCTTTCTCCATTCAAAATTGAGGAAGACAATTTTAGCAGACAATTGGACATTTCTGACAAATTTAAAAAAATAGAATTTTACTGATGGCAGTACTTTAATGAATTGATTTTAATTCTCATCTCATTTTTCTCTTGCAGTTGCCCTACCATTTCTTATTGCCATTGCAGCCGTTGTTCTCCTTGTGATATGTTGTGGCATCTGCTGTTGCTGTCGCTGTCGCTCTCGCAGAGGAGAGGAAACAGGCGGTCAGGAGGACTTCGTAGGGATGGATCAATTATCGAAAGACACCGACAAAGCGTCCAAGAGTTTTGGTGATTCGGAACCCGGCCAGGTTCAAAATACATATTTCACCAGTGAAGGTGGAAACCCTCCTGCCGGACAAATGGCGACAGGCCCTACTGCTCCACCAGTCACTGCTGGTGTGACCAACCAGGGTATGGAAAATGATGAGTACCTGTACGTGATCGGAGACGAGAATCCTGCAATGAATCCCTTTTTTATCCCCGAGACGCCGGCAGTCGATGCTGCACGTCCATTGCCCTCCACACCACACCCATCTTCACAGTCAAGCCCAATACAACCTGCTGCTGCTAGACAAAATTACGAGAACAAATCTCTCCTGTGGAGTAGTCTTCCAAGGCCGGCAGATCGCTTTGATACTCTAAATAAGCCTCCTATTGCTAGTCCACGGGAGAATACAGGTAGCACTATGATATAGTAATATTTAAGTGCAGACTATATATATCGATGAAATGTAATTCAACCATATGTTGGTATAATGATCTGCCATATTGAATGACCTAAACCTTTTACCTCCAGTCCGGCAACAGAGCAAATAATGGTTTTAAGCGTTTTAAAGTTTTGACGAGTATAAGTTGAAAGAAGAACAACTGCAAAAAGTAAAAGCTTCTTACTAGGTATGTAGATCCACAGTAGTAGTATGTGAGTCGTTGATTCTGTTTGAGATTTGTCGAGGTCAAAGGTTAGGGGGAAATTAAACAGAAAAGCACAAGTTATGATTGAACCAGGACCCTGTGGTCCAATAAGTTTCCTCTACCACTAGACCATTTTGGTGTGAGGCTAATGTAGGATGGTTTTCAAATATTTAAAGATCCAATTGTGTTTGGACTTCACTGTTTGATAAAACCCTTTTCTCGACTGGTCAAGGCCTCGTCAAGCAGAGTGGGGGCCGTGCAATTTTCCTGGTTCATTTTGGAACCTTGTCAGAGGGAGGGGTGCCAGTGAAGTCCCTGGAAATATTAAAATAGCTCTAGCTGGGCTTGAACCACAAATATGGAGCTCATCTTATTCTTTCAGTTGTACAGAGCACTAAGCCAGGGTAACTTTAGAGAAATAATGCTCATTTCTTATATTTCAAATTGGGTTGATTGTGATCATTATGTTTGTGTGTTTTATAAAAATATTCCATTACAATTTAGTTCATTAACTTGTCTAGTAGGTGTCATTTTGAATATCCAAGTAAACATCAACACTTTTCATCAAGTTTTTTTTCAATTTGCCTTCCATTTTAAATGTCCAGGTTTGGATTAAGACTTTCTCTAGATTTTTTTTTTTTTTAGAAGTTTTCCTACCAATGATTATGTGTGGGTATGCTTTTACTGTAAATACTATAATTAGATTAAATGTTCACAAGAGTCTCATGGGGAGTAAAAAAAAATTGTTATTATGTTAAGCAGATACTGAATACTATTAAGTTAGTCTATTGCTCTATTTACTGTTTTTAAATATTAATCGTAGGTATATGATATATATAACGTCCAGGACCAATTGTGTTCTAAGAATCATTTGTATTCAATTTTTACTAGAAAAAAGTTAACATGTATATAAGTTTAAGCAGTGTACTACTGACCAGATAGGTGTGCGGATGTAATCTTTTTCCTAGCTCGAATATTTTTGAAAAATGTTGACCTATATATATACATAAAAATTCATTTTGCCAAAAAAAAAGATAAAAAAAGAGGAGATGTCAGTCTTTCAAAAAAATTGTCTCTACCCAATCAATGCCTTCTTGCATATGCCATCTGTGCCAGTGCTATCCAATAGAAGTGTGCCAATCATAACATTGAACAAAGCATTTTCAGCTCAAGCCTAACTGGATTTCACGTAGGTATTAATGTTGTTCTGTCATATTTGATCAAATTACATACAGGGTTATCGGTACCTGTATTTTAACTAAATTTAATTGTTCTAAGGAAGTATAATTAGATTCATATGTTCAAAGTCGTATATTTATTTAAGGAACGTATTAAATGTCATATAATACGGAGAGATCTATCAATGAAGAAAATTAAGTGTACATGTATAAACCAGTAAGAAGTTTTTATCCAAGGACGACATATTTATTTTGATCACGTTGATAATGTACACAGAATTATATAACCGCAGACAATATCGCAACTCACAGAAATGGCCTTTTTATTATAGTTACTAAACACCCTCAGCAGATCTTGCATAAAAATACCAGTAATAAATGAAGGACAACCACTCTAGATTCAGTGCCACAAATAAATAAAACCGTTTTACGCGTTTAAAATGCTTGTTGCTGATTTATGAGAGAATGAAAATTAACGTTAGAGCCTACCCACTGTCGACATACCCCTCTCAGCTCCATGTCACTTCATAGGGCGACATAATGTGCTACAAAGTTCAAACTAACAGTACCAGAAAGACTGGCTCGCACACCCCTGCTGTCAAACTTGGCGATTTAAACATACTCTGTCGATCAAAATTCCGGCAAATTTATCTACAGTCCCATAAATCCATGCTACACCATAGAGTACATGCAACGATGAAAGCGTTACCAATGAACTACTGCAATTGGTTAAAGTTTAACTCATACACACTTGAAGGTCGTCAGTATTGCCTGGAGGATTAAATCTGGGTATTGCACAAATCATAAAAGTGTTTCAATCATACATGGCAAAGATAAATACATTAGCCAGACATGTCCTTAGACATTTTGTTTTTCATTTTGGAGAATGACAAAAATGTCGGTCGTGTGCAAATATCTCATTTTACATATTGGAAATGTCGGGAAAGTCTATATCTTTTCAGAAAATGCAATCGCTTTCGTTCTTTACGAATGAAAATAATTGATCTCTAGGAATGGTGCCACCGATAGTCAACAACTCATAAAGTAAAACATAAGGAAGGCAGTTTGAAAACAAATTTTGCTCAAATGCATTTACAACTGAATTAAGAAAATATCTTCAGCCAATGTTTGTTATCAGTCTTGGCATATACCAACAAGAAATGGTAGGACCACTTTAAATGGTAGCACCACTTTAATTTAGACAATAAAATGTCTTAAAAGAGGGGGAAATGAATTTAAGGAGCAGTAGTAAAAGTGTTGATTGAACATTTGAACAGGCAACACTGTTATTGTACTTTGTTTTAGCACATTTCAGAACAATACTGATGACCTTTTAGATATGGTAGTTTGGATTCCATGCACATCTTTTTTATTTAAATAGCTATATACAAATGCAGCCAGAACCCACCAAGAGATCCAATTAACACAGAGCTTATATATACTCGTTGGTCTTTCGGACTTTCTTCGAGACTTCGTATCTTGTCAGGGTCTCGTCCCACTGAACGAATTGCTTGGAAATCAGAGTAATCTGGAGATAATTCAAGGTTAAAGGTCAAATAAAGCACAGAAAGAGTAATAAGTTAACAATTACAATAAAGGGACAAATTTTCACATTAATCTGATGCATGCATATTATTAACATGCAAAACTTATTATAATACCAGCAGCACTGGGCTGGAAATGGGATAAAATGTCTCGGACGAAATTGCAAACCAGCTGTCCAATTGTGTTTTATTCCACATTACCAGTTGAAAATTCCCATCTCAAACATAGAATATTGGATTAGCTGCAAATGTTATGTTACAACTTTGTCTTTCTGTCTCATTACACACAGAGGAAGTCAGGGTTAGGGTTAACCCTTACCCTCATTACAAAGAGGAAGATAAAAGAGTCTGTAATACAACAAATTTTTATTGAGAGATTAGTAGGCATTGTAAAATATTTTTGTGGAGATATCGCCAAAAAGACGAGGCTAAAGCAGTGTTAGTAAACTGGTGGCACTCATGTTATTTGGCAGTGATTTATACCTTTCATTTTGCCCCTACCATGCTGGTGCATCCCTCATAAAAATGACTGTACTATGTGCACATAATGCTGCAGAGCTTTCTAATGCCCTGACTGTTTGATCAAAGTATGTATTTTTGCTCAATAACAAAGTATTACTCATGCTAGTGTAGGAGTCTTCTCTACGATATCAGAAAAGCAAACCCCTTTTTGACATGAGAGCAAATGGGGTACTTGACATTATAGTTTTTGCACCAAAGAACTGATTTTAATTTTGGACTTCACTATTCACAATTCTTCAGTGTTCCTTTAAGCCATTGTAAGAAATGATTAGGAATGCTCCGTCATGGGTTCATTGTTGTGCCTTTTATTTTAATTCATATGCATTGTCTCTTCCCTCCCCCCCCCCCTCTCCCCTAAAAATTACTAACCCCCTCAAAGGCACATATGCCATGCCTCTTTTGCTAAAACGTGCCAAGCTATGGCAAGGTAAAACTCTTTTGAGAAGATTTCCCTGATGAAATCAATGTGTTAACAGTTGCACAAGTGACAAAGGACTATGAATCTTGAAGTGAAAAACAAACGTACTTTCAAAATCATATCTAGAAATTAGAAACAAACAAGCAAGATAAATGACCTCATAGCACAGACAGTTTGACTGTCCTTGAAATATTACTATCACAAATTTCTGCTGCTGAAATAAGATAAAAGATGTCGATGCAAAGGATACAATGTTGTTATAAGCCTCTAGCAGTTGTTTGACATCAGAGCCTAGGTTCTCTAGTTTCTCTTGTTGGTCGATCTGAACAGCGGCAAGAGGATGAAGTTTATCAGAGAGAGTTGGAGCAGCTAAGAAGGGAGAAAATGACGATGAAGTAAGGCAAGTCTGGAAATAATCTGGTATGGCAGAGCAAAAATACGGAATGCTCAAAGACTGCCACAAAAGGACGCATAGTAGTTTTCGTTATACAGAATCTCTGTACGTACGTACAGTTTTATTTCTTTTTTTCTACAGTAAACAAAACCTATGAAACTTGAAATTTGTTATAAATGCAAACATCAAATTCTAAATGATTTGCTGCATAGTACACTTTTCTTCCAGTAGAACCAAATCTCAGTCATAAGTGATAGAGATTTGGAGCACAAATTTGCCTAAAAGCTCAGCAATCTCTCTTTCTGTGTATCTTGGAAGCTATCATGACTTTGTTGCCCTCTTATATAACACACATATATATGAAAGACTGACGACTTTAGCAATTCTAAAAACTTATGTGCTTCATTTTTGTAATGTATACAGTATCTCTGTTCATTTATTCTGCTGTCCTAAAAGCAGCTAGATGTATATATGCAGTATTACTGCTATCAAGTACTATGCAATCTACACAATGGAAAAAAACCCCACTAATTTTGCAGTTGTATTTGATGTCAGAGGAGACATGTCAAACATTAAAAAAAGTTTAGTCACTCTTTAAAACTAAACATCAACAGTTTAGCCTACACCTATCTCACTGTCAAAGCCAAGCTTACACAGCATTTCAGAACAGCAACAGTTACTTTGAAGTTTAAACCTACCATACTTTCATGTACTCGGCCTATTCTATTCTGTATGTAGGAATCAAGGATGTATTTGTCAGTTACTGTGTGGGTTAATTAGCAGCTATTTGCACCCGTTTCTTGATGGGTCGAAAACAACATGCTTGAAAGACTTCACACGGTGCACCGTACTATTGTGAAATGTAATAAAGTTATGAAAATGCAACCAGTACATTGAATTTGCCACTAGATCATGGCACCAAATTCTCGGAACCTTTTTGCAGTAACCTTAAAATCTGTGATGACAAAGGTTCTGTTTTTCCCTAGCTTTGTTCTCTCGTCTTACCTTTGACATGTTCTGACTCAAAGACACTCTTCAAATTTTCCACCTGTTGTAAAAGAGCAGCTTGCTCTTCAATATGGTCTTTCTCTACGAAAAGTAAAAATAAAAAACAGTGATTAAAATAAGGAAAATTGCAAACGATGAAACCCAAGTAAATCAGAACATTTAGCAGAGAAGTCTAGTCTAGCCAAGAAAAGAAAGTTTCCTTTATACTCAGCATGTACATGCAAGGTTGGTAAACCCCAAACTTAATTGACATTATCCATCCAGGGGTGATGGAAAGGTGGGAAGGGGAGGGGGGTAGGGGGAGGACTTCAACGAGGATTTGATTTACTACAACATCTTGTTCATGCCATATAAATGAATCCCATAACTGTGCATCCATTTACCATCAACCCATGTACATACTGTCATATAGCCCTGTATTCCATAGTAACTCATAAAGTTGAGGAATTACTGTACATGTCCTCTGCAAGACATGTAAACACCAGAGTTGTGTCCTCTGAAAGATGTGTGAAAACCATTGTGGTCCTCCAGGCTCTAGTTACTGGGAAAGTACTCAGTGTCCTTTGCAAGACATACAAACTACAACTCTTGATATGGATGCAAATGAAAAAAACAAATTTGTAAACAGGCCTACTTCCAACTTTGCAACATTGCTCATATACACCATTACCTCACCATGGATGTAACTATCTTACTTATCAATGGTCTCTTTACCTCAAATCTGGACTACTGTAATTCGCTAATAATGTATGGTCTCACAGAGACCCAATCTCGGAAACTTCAGCGTGTACAGAATACGGCTGCACGCATGATTACCAGGACATCCAAATATGATAATATCACCCCAGTTCAATATATCCCTACGGCAACTTCGCTGGCTTCCTATAAAAGCTCGATTCCATTACGAGATCCTGCTCCTCACCCTTAAGACACTTCATGGTTTGTCCCCTCGCTGCATGAACCAAATTCCTCAGTGACCACCGTCCAACAAGATCTTTACGGTCTTACCGCGCAGTAGACCGTTCCGCAGGTCAGAACATCGTATGGCAAAAAAAAGCTATTTCTGGGCTGCCCATCGTTTGTGGGACAAGCTTCCAACAAACAAATTGTACTATCAATTCACTTGAAGCTTTTAAACAAACGATCAAGGCACATCTTTTCCTACAATACTTAAGTACTTGATTCAGCTTATGGATGTCTGTTGCTCCTTCTTTAGTTTGTAAAGTGCTTGTGAGCAGACTTCTTGTTTTGTATGGAGCACTTTAAATATGCGGCATAATAATAATGATGATAATAGCAATAATAATACAAACACCAGAGTGGCCCTTTGTTCTATACTTAGTCCAAAAACATGTTCTATTAAAAGATGTGTAATTTTACAAAAACAGCTCTCTATAGTTACTATGGAAACTGAGGAAATGCCTGCTGCTTTATGTTAACACACCTGTGGACTTCTATAGTGTACTCTACAGTTATTCTGTAAACTTGAGTGTCCTCTGCAAAAGAATTGGACTACAAAATAATAAGATAAACCAAATGTTACCTGCTAAAATAATATCAGACTTCATACCATCGGAGAGGGTGAGCTCATCTGCAACTTGAGGATCCAAGTATCGATTTAGTTCATCCACTTGAAGAGAATGAAAAGATTGAGAATGAGCAAATGAAAGCAAAACTGTCACAATGCTCTTTCAGTTCTGTTTGTCTTGACACATAACGCATGTCGGCCACATTACCTTTATGACGTATAACACAAGAGGGCAAAAAAAGGTTTAGATTTCTGATAATAAGAAGTGAAAATATAACAGTATCGACAACATTATGTTTATAGGTATGTGTTGGTAAGTACAAGCATGGAGCTATCTGTTTATAGCTCCATGGTACAAGAAACAACCTTAACTACGTTTTCCTCTTTCTTAATTTTGTTTATTTCTGATTCTGTTAATGGATTAAGGCTAAGTCCAAGTGAAACACTATGATAACATTAATATCATGCCACTCCGTTTATATACCATGTGTGTCAAAAATGTCTTTCAACCAATAGAATGATCGGCGATTAAAAAATCATCACTTTACTCAGGACAAACTTTGAATGGTGATCCGATCATCTGACACAACCAAATTTCTGTTTGGCCTTGTAACTAAAATCAGCTTTGCAGGTCATCTGGCAGAGACTAGGTTGTTAACCTCAAAATTCAGATTGCTTTGTAACTAAATACCCTTAAAATTGGTAAAATTATAAAGTGGTCACTGGCCCCCCCCCCCAACAGTAACTTTGGAGAAACGGAAATAATACAATATTAACTATTAGTCGACGCCTATGATCCACCCAAAGGGAAGTTATATTGGCCAAAGCTGAGGTTCTATTCACTAAACCTACACATCTCCTATAAGTAGTGTACATATTAGTCATTCTTTTGTTATTTTGCCTCACTGTTTGGGATAACCACATTTGCTGTTCAGACAACCTAAAAGAACGTTTTGGTTGTCCAGGTGACAAGAGAACCTAGCTAAAACTTTGTCCTGATACTGAAATTTGTGAAATAAATCTGTAAAGCATTATCATTGAAGTACACTTACATCTCTTCCACAGTTTGTGAACCCTCTCTCGACCTGTTGTCAAATTGGCTAACTTTTGCTTTACATCATAAATTTGCTCCACCGCCTATTAAAGAGAAAAACAAAAATAAATACATAACAACATGTAACATTGCATACCATAGGATAAGTTATTTCTACTGATTAACTTGTGAAACATAAAATCTTGCAAGATTTTATTTACAAAATGCAAAATATAGTACTAGTAGACTGACCATAGAATTTAAGTTCAACTTGTCAACCACTGGTTATCCTTCTTAGTAAGTACACAGCGTGTAATGTTTCAGTGACTCCACAAAACTCTGTGTCTGTCCAATCAATAATATAATCCTTGTACAGCCGCCTCACTCCCCCCCCCCCCCCCCCCCCCCCCCCCACAATCACTTGGATCCCCCACTTCCTCACCCTTATAATACCTTCATATATATTTGAAACTGTAACAGAACATTGTCATTCTATACAAACCATTTTGGAAGACTCTGCATCAGAATTTCCTTCCCCAACAAGCTTTTCCAAGTACTTCAGTCTTTCTTCCAATTCTCGCAATTGCGGATAAGCTGACATTTTGCAAACAATCAGGCTAATCTGTCACTGCAATGAATTCACTGGTAAAATATGACAGAACGTCAACATCCAATTTAACCTTGTCTTACTTCTCCTAAAAAGTTTAGATTGCTACTAACAAGTTAGAGCAATAGTCTTGGTAACTTTATCCTAGAGTTGCACTAACTTTGTAAGTTTAATGACAATAATATAGCAGTAGCACCACCAACATTATAGTACCAAGCCAAATTGCATCACGTAGGCCTTATAATATTGTGGCTAGGTCTCCACTGTATAGTATGCTAGTACTTGTGGTAGTCTCACTACCACAAACGAAGTGAAAATTCAGACTTGTCGCGACTAATTTAGATTTCTGTCGACTGAATCAATATCAATATGAATTTCAAAACAGGAATCGAAAACAATAATATGTTGAGCAAACTTGACTGGCGCTAACTACCTAACAGAAGCAAATGGTAAACATAAAAACCGGACCTCCCTACGTCAAACTTCCACAGAGTATGTAATGGTGTACATGTATTAATTTCTGTGGTACAAATGCATTGAAACTTTTATGTCGCGAAACTACTCGATCCATTTTGCAGTACCTACAAAAGATTGTTACCATACATCTGGTAAAGGTTGACTTGTGACGAAATATGCCTATTTCATACCATTTTTAGTTCTTTGGCCTAGTTGTATATAAAACGCCAAATATGTCCGGCATTGCTGTTCACGAAGCCAAGCAAATGCTTCGAAAGGAACTTAAGAAACGAATAGCAGCTTTATCGGTGGAGGAAAGAGCGAATCAGTCACAATATGTCATCTCCAGGGTAACTACCGTTTGCAAGTTTGTTTACAATATAAAACACAATTAAACTTGCGTTTATAGCACTTTCGCGAAATGATAAAGTAGCCTACAAATACATAGGCCCCTTGACGAAAGCTAATATTTAGACCTAGACCCCATACTACCGGTGAGCAGTAGGTAGATTAATGAATTGCAGTATGTCGTTCATAGAGACATTCATGATTAACAGGTGTCTAATTACGTGAAACCAGGTAAGACTAGGTCCAGTACTAGATTTAATTTGCTAGGAGAATAAAGAAAGTGCAGGACAGGAGCAGATTAGTTATGAGGTCATTTTTTGATGGTGTTAGCCTTTCTTAGCTACTCCTGGGCTAGTGGGGATGCAGTGTATCCTTAGTGCTTTCTCCATTATTCATTGTGAGGTCTGTTATTTTATTCTACTTAACTAATGCTGGCAAAAAGTGGGAATGAGTGCTCATACTTTCACAAGTTTATCTCCAATTATAATATTCTGAACAAAATGTTTTTATGTCAATTTTTGTGTGTCAATTTCAGTTGATTTCTCATCCCATATATAAGAGAAGCCAGAGAATATCTGTCTACTTGCCAATGATACACGAGGAGGTGAACACAGAGGGGATCCTAAGGCACATATTCAAAAGTGAAAAGTCCTGTTTCATCCCACAATACATTGGACCAAAGATGGAGATGTTAAAACTTTATTCAATGGAAGATTACCAATCACTTCCTGTTACAAAGTGGAACATTAAACAACCAGCAACAGATGATAAGAGAGAGGAAGCACTATCTTCAGGTACATTTATCATCCCTTCACACCATATGTCTCAACTTGGGGTGTGTTTTTACTTTTTAAATTTGGGTTTAATGAAAATGGTTGAGGAGAAAAGGGTAGTCTAGTGTAGGGACAAGGGTTTTCATTGAAAACATTGGGTCTGTATTACACTCTCAAGACAGAACAAGCCTGAGAATCCTATTTCGGGCAACCCCCCCCCCCCCAAAAAAAAATCAACTATTGTGGGGATGAGGTTATTTGTGATTTTCCCCATATCTGGAGGTTTTGGAATATTTTAAGATCCATATGTGTCTGTGGATGGAAAAAGATTGAGAGCCTAGGTTTTATCCTACCAAGCGTAGAATACTTTATATTCCTTATGTCAGCCTGGAGCAGAACTAACAGTCTGCCAAGAATCTAGAAATATGGCCAAAGGTCATATTACAGATATCATACACCAGTTTGATCAAAACAAACAGCAAGGGAGTTAATTAAATTGTGCACCACTATACAGACTTTGAGATTGATATTTCAAAGTTCAGTTGTGTTAGGATTTGAGATAAGGAGAAGAAATATTTAACTCCTTTACAGATAAAGATTTGGTAAAAGATATGTGCTATTGGTTGTAAACTAAGTTATGGTGCATGTGCAAACATTCTTCTTGTACGATGTGCTCAGTTTCCCTTCTGTGGAATTCTCACCCTAATAGATTTTCTACATTTAACTTAATTTACTACTTGAAAGGTGCTGGAGGTCTCACTATCTTGTTTACAATTGAAAATTCTCCTTTTGTGTGGCCTTTACCTACTCACCCTATGGTGTCAACATATGTCTCAATGAAAAGAATTAACAACCTTCTATTTCTTTCAGCCAGGAAAAGATTGTTGCAAATAAATCATTCCATATTACTTTGTGATGTATTTATATTTTGGAGTATAATTTTGTTTACATTTCTTTTTGCAGGTGGCCTTGACCTGATCATCATGCCAGGTCTGGGATTCTCTACCCACGGCGACAGGATAGGAAGAGGAAAGGCATATTATGATACGTATCTACAGAGATGTAGCCAACATCAATCTGGAATGCCAAAGACAATAGCTGTTGCCTTTAAGGAACAAATAGTCGAAGACATTCCCACCACAGAATCTGACCAAAAAATAGATCATGTGCTGTTTGGATATATGGATGAAGGGAAATGATAGGGGTATTTATCATTTGATGGGACCTAGGGTGCGGGATAAGACCTAGGCCGGAGCTGGTATCCAGTAGAAGGGAAGTACGGTGCTTGTTAAACCTGGTGATTAATGGGATTATTGTGGAGTTAGATGTACTCTGATTTTAGTGTGGGGGGGGGGGGGGGGTTGATGGTATTTGTGAGGAATATTAGGTTATGACAAAGGTGAAAATCTCTGGTAAGAACAAGAGGAAATGCCACGTGCAATAATATCTGTTATGTACACAGGGCATTACTAGGGTGACAATAGGTGTGCAAAATATAAAACAATGATGGGGATGACAAGGTACATGAGGAACAAAGGATAATGCAAAATTTGCTTAGTGTGAAATAAGAGAGAGAAATGGCTAGGGCTGATAGTATTATGAGTTGTTCCTGGGAGAGTAAACAGGTTAATGGCATGGTGTTGATATATTAGAAAACACAAATCAAAATAATAATTAGAGTGTTGGTAAAAGAGAAGAGAATGTAATAATTAGGGTGTTGGTCAAAGGGAGGAGAATGTAGTAAGAAAGTATATAACTCAGAATACCACAACTCAAAGAACATTGCAACTCTAATATCAACAATTCTACAAACTAGCACTCTGAATGAAAGTTCATGGATAGATTTGTCAATTAATAAATGATGTGTCTTACATCTCTGATCGTGTTCCATTTAATGCTAACTTGCTGATAATTCTGATGTCCATTCTAGTTACATACCTAGGTACTGGTGTAGCAGGTGTGTATAAATTTGATATATTAAGGCAACTAAGTACCCACTTACCCCCCCTTGACATGGGTATAAAAAATATTAAATAATTGCTCTCTCCTCGGGCCTGAACCCTACCCTCAAAATGCCTCTGCCCCAACACTTACAGGCTATTTGGCAGAGCTTGATGAACAGACAAATGTAATGCTGAAAGCAATTTAGAGAACATTTCTTACCATATTTCTTATAAAGAAGGTAATTTATTCTTTAAGATTGAATACAGTGATTTGCTAAATCTTGTGTCTTGCAGACATTAATCAAAGAGCTGCCATTGATTTTGTCTTGTTTTATTTTTGAATTCATTAATTAAATTATAGAAATGTTTCTCTGATGATTATTTGTAATACAAAACTCAGCAAAAGAAATACTTAAATTAGTTTCCATTGTTTGATTTCAACATATCACCCAGTATCTATATACATTACGCCAGCATGAACAATTGAAAATAATTGATGGTACATAAGTAAAAAATTCAACAAAACTATGATATAAAGTCATTTTATATTTTCTATAATAGTATTCTTCCTTTAAGCTCAAATATTAAAATTTTCCATCTACAAAATATCTTCTCAAACTAACAAATAATTAATTAGTTAATATACGCATGTCTAGTAATATGATTACTGCATTAATCTCATCCTTTAGACAAATAGAACTGAAAATCCAAGCCTGGTACAAACATTGTTGATATACGTACAAGGATTTTATCACGCCTTAGGGTTTCTTTCAAACACTTCCTCCATCAGTACTTGAAAGTACTTGCTTGAAAGTAATTGGGTGCTTGAAAATACTTGCTTGAAAGTAATTGGGTGCTTGAAAGTACTTGAGTGCTTGAAAGTACTTGCTTGAAAGTACTTGCTTAAAAGTAATTAGGTGCTTGGAAGTACTTGCTTGAAAGTAATTGGGTGCTTGAAAGTACTTGCTTGAAAGTAATTGGGTGCTTGAAAGTACTTGCTTGGAAGTAATTGGGTGTTTGAAAGTTCTCTCTGGTCAAGTGATATTTTTCACAGGATAAACAGTCAACAGATCCATCTGTTTTCATTTCTACGTAATTTATCCAAGCATTATCTTACAGACAATGATAATGCATTCTCATATTTACAACATCTATTATATCGATGATAAAGATGATTTTACCACTAAAATGTATGCCCACTCAATCATTTTCCCGGGTATTGGAGAATTACCATATAGCATCTTTCTATTAATAAATGGTACATTTCAATAAAAACTATAACTGTGGTTTCATGATGATGTGAAGTGCAGACTCTCCATAAAAGATTTCAAAAAATATCTTTATAACAAAATAAAGCGAAACTAAAAAAATTTAGAGAGAGTAATATCACTGTATATTGTACTCATGCCCAGAAAATAAAAAGGTTCTACAAAATATGGCACAATTATCTGTAATACTAAATAAAGTTGAAAGACGAACAGAGAAAGACTTTAAATTGCATAACACAATATTTAGGAGACTGCATACAGTCCCATATATGAACAAGTGAGCTTTGATTATCTAAATATATAGTATGAAAGTCTGGTTCTATCTAGCAAAAAAAAAAGAAGTTGAGGTTGTGGACACTACCATGTTAAACTGGTTACCAGGCTACGAAAATGTGACGAAAATGTGAGCAGACTATACTACAATGATCAGAAAGTCTAATGATAGATGATACAGTTATTTCAGTATAGGCTACGCCCATAGCAACTACTGTTACATCATTGGTTTATCATTATCAAAATGCGTGTAATTATTAACCTGTCAGTCGCCGTGGTACATTTTGGAGTTCATTAAGAAAGATGAAACACTTCATAATATTCAAATACCAAGAGGAGCCATGACAGTTAAATTGAAAAAATGTACATTTGTTCGTCCGCCTTTAACATGCTCCTGCTCGGGAAACGGCGACTTTGTTGAAACTGTGCACTCTATAAGTCCCACCAAGAGGTGATTCTAAAACTTCCAATAAGTCACGATAAGTTCCATCTAAAACCTTAAAAACTTGTGAGGTTGTGGGGGAGGTTAGTCACTAGCAGTGTATTAGCCAAATCCCCGGCCGAATTATCGGCCATTGTTTGATGCATTGTATTCAGAGATTCAGAAATTGGCTACTTTTTTTTCAAAGTCACCTGTCTGAAGTCCGTTTGGAGCATATGCTACAAATTTCTAGACTTTTTAACGTACTTCCATAGGAAGTTCTGACCCTTCAACTTATTTTAATCATTGAGGAAAAAAATATATCTAAGATAGCGATGATTTGAGGATGCACGGCAGTAAACATGTTTGCTGAATTTAGAACATCTGAATTTTTAAGATTGAACTATGAGTGACCATAAGTCCACTTTCTAGCGTATTTAGGGGCAATACTGATGATATTTAATGACAACTAGGAAGATGTGACCCTTTAATATCTGTGAAGACTTAAGAAATGAAATGAAACGCCATCCATCTTTATCAGCTGTTTCCTTTGGTATTAAATACAGCTGTGCAGCTGCTCATCAACCATAGCAACAGATTTGTAGCTTGCTCACGGGAGCATGACAGTACTACACATCCCAACTGAGTAATGAGTCTCTTCTGCTGTTGACTGGTCACGTTAGAACTAAGTTACACATTTAACGACAATCAATCAAATGATATACTACGCTGTCTTATTTAAACAAGATGTGACGTGCCATACTTTAAAGGAGGTTTACTCAGTGATTCAATGTTTTACCACTTCAAGTGACCATACTGTTTTAAAGCAATTCATATTTTGATGGAATATGACAACCGATTTAAGTAATGAAGGAGGTTGTAGCAAACCAAAATCAGAATAAAGCTTTCCGTCACATCACCGTAAAGTCAAGACTATATCTCAATTTTGGCGAGGAGTGTTACTTTAAGGATTTCAAAAACATTCTTTTGGACAATTAGAGAAGTATGTTTTCCGGTCCATTTGAGAAGATTGATTGCTATGAAATTACAGTACGTGCCTAAATGCACTGAACTCCCGTATTGCCTGGTAGAAATCGATCAACAAACATTTCGACAACTTTTCACAGGACAAGCTGAGTTTCACTGGAAACAGAATGACTGCAGTTCTGTAAGTGTAAGGGCAAATATATGTTTTGGATAATCAGGAAGCCGTTACCAGCTACCTGAGGTAACCATTCTCTAATCCCTATAATATATGCATATACGTAATATATTTCCCAATGCAGTATATGTACGTGTTAAAGGGATCACTATCCCAATCAAGAGATAACCATCTTCTAATCCCTCAGTTTCGAATTCATTTTAGATCACTTAATAAATAATATACGTATTATATT
>KN888264.1:46001-56093 GCA_000934455.1 Apostichopus parvimensis | reverse complement strand
ATGGACATCTCAGGTCCAGCTAAAGATAACAAGGTATCACATTTCATTACTGTCTGCAATTTTGCAGCGACAAGAAAAAAACCTCACTGCAAGCAACAGAAAGTTAACGTTTTCAGACGGCGGCACGCGGTTTGGGGCGAGTCTTCAATGCCTTTAAGAAGACAACTATGTGAGTGCAGTCGCTTAAAATGATGGTTCCTTTTATAAACTTATTCTACAGTAGTTAAGTACTGTCTTTAATGTGCCACCATCGTGTTCTTAGTAAATCATCATTCTCTCCCATTAAGTTCTGGCTAACCGTCTGTCGCATTTTAATTAAACCGATTGTAATGAAACATTCCAAGGAGCAACGATCTCCCATTAATTATTTCAAGCTTGACGTCCATATTGTGTCTCCGTTTTCCGGTGTTCCTTTTAGACATTTTCCTAGGTAGTTCCTCTAAAACGAAGATCAGAAAATGGGGACCCTGATGCCACCTGCCAAGTCAAACGGATGCCCGTGCTGGCAGTGTGTTTCGATGTTGCTACATGAATAATCTTATATGAATGTGACACGTACACTAGGCTGTAGCGTATAGCCAGGATGAACAACTTACTTCAAAGTAGTCCAGTAAAAAGCATTGAGATATGTGAACAATATTCACATTGGCAGCGATAACCGAGATGGACACTTTTCTTGTATACAGCATACAAAATGATCTCTACCAAAGACAACAAGTTTCTTCTCAAGCCTAGATAAATAATTTTAAATATATTCGCTATTTGGGGATAGTGACTAAACATCAACTTGCGAAAATGCAAAATTCACCAGGCACTTTGATTGCTGATCAAGTCTCCATAGTACACAAGGTTAGGCAATTGGGCAGACATATGGTGCTACGTAATTGCAACTGGTATTGAGTGAAAATCTTTGCAAAAAATCCTAGGAGCAATAACAACAAACTAGTCTCAAAACTCCTTATATTGTTCTTTTTAATTGGTTGAGAAATTAATATATGAACACAACATATTTATGAATGCCTTTAAAACACATTACGTACTTCGTAAGCTCAAACCATTCCCTCTAATAAATAGTAATTTTAGATTTCAAGTAATGCTTTCGCTGTATGTTTGTAAATGCTCAATTGAAGTTTGTGAACAATCTCTGCACATTGTAACTTTCCGTACATAATGCATGTGCAGTTAGCGAACCATTTTATACAGTTAATTCGAATTGAGAACGGTCATTGATAAAACTCTAACTAGGCCACAGTTATTTTCGTAAATTGGGCCTAGTCATTTCCACAATGTAACTATATATCCAACACAAAGTTTTAGTTGGCACTGAATCTCGACAATTGTGAAATACCACGGAAGCAAATATACAATACTGATGATTGAGTGATATCGTTCGTTTCAATAGCTATGCAGCTGTATGTACAAAGAATACACATAATTTGACCACTAGTGACCCAAAATGACCTTTGACCTCCACTAAAACAATATTCTTCCTAAAATAAACTTGTCACAACTACATACTAAATATGAGATTGTTCCAAGCTTCCCTTCTTGAGATATCGTGTTTACAAGGTTTTCACAATTTGGCCTCTGGTGACCACAAATGACTGTTGACCTCCACAGAAACAAAAGGCTTCTTGACTTATGTGTCACAGCTACATACTAAATATGAGATTGTTCCAACTTCCCTTCTTGAGATATCGTGTTTACAAGGTTTTTCACAATTTGACCACTAGTGACCCCAAATGACCTTTGACCTCCACCAAAAACAATTAGCTTCTGTAACTTAACATTTCACAACTACATATTAAATATGAGATTGGTCCAAGCTTCCCTTCCTAAGATATCATGTTTTCAAGGTTACTTTTAACTTTGCTGAGACCATTTTGTCCTGTGTCAATTGAACATTTTATGTTGTGTTGTAATGATTGACTATTATTGTGGACATAATTATAACAGACTAGAAACTTTTAAATAAGCTGTTATGAATCACTTTATTCAGTTGTCTAGTAATTTCTTTTATTCTGTTAGACCGCTGGCTCCCATGAAATTAACTTAGCAAACTTTCATGAGTTCTACATACTAAATGAGTAATGTCTTCCAGAAGAATATGCTTTTGTTAACAATTGTTATGCTTACCATTGCAGGCTGGTTCGGGATACCATTTTCCATTGGACTTGCAAGTTACGGTGGCATTGCTGTACACAAGATTCGTATCACATCTTACTCTGATTGAACTTCCAGGACGATATATCATTTTAGGATTATTGACCAAAGAACCATTCTTGATGGTAGGAACCTCACATTGGGTGTCATCTAAAAAATAAAAAAGACCAATCGTTCAATCTCTCCAGATAATTTGCTGAACCAATGGTAACCTCAACTAGTATGCAAAATGCATTGACTTTATTGCACTAGACTTCTGATTGTTAACCAGAAATAGCTGTCACAATATAAACGACCCAAACCACTATTTTGATGTACAATTACACTATGGCATGATAAAACACAGGTCAGTCTACTGTACGTGGCAATACACACCTCCAACAAAACTAATAGAGGGTCTTGTACTCAATGTGATGGGTTCACACACCAAGCATGAGAAGTATCCACAATTCCCATCGTTAGATATCATGTAAAAGGAATTTCAGAGTTTGACCACTGGTGACCTCAATTGAGATTTGACCTCACAAGCAACAGGATTCTAGTACTCCATATGGCAAATCCATATACCATGTATGAAAAGTATCCATGATTTCTACCATGAGAAATCATGTTTTAATGGCTGTCAGGCCTCGACAAATATTTTTAAAAGTACTTGCTATTGGCGACCGTGACTAAAGATCTACTCGCAAAAGTTCAATCGCCACTATAGGCCTATGATTGTTGTTCAAGTCTCAATAGTACAGATCTGCACATCAATACTTTCTATGAAAAAGGATAGGCGCTTAGGCAGATACATGTTGCTACGTAGAGAAAATTATGTTTCTGTGCAGTATGAAATTTAAACTTTTTGCCACCAAAAGTAAGTGATGAACAATATAAAACATGATGCAGAATCATAAATAAGCAGCTAGGCCTACTGTTTTGTCTCAAACAATTAAACATCTGCAAAAATACAAGCGAAGATAGCTTGGCTTCTGTTACATTAGGGCTCCTCTAGTACTAGGCATATACTATACAGTAGCTAAGTGTGCGTGAGTGAGTACCAAGCCTATACAGTACCTCACTGCTACTTTGAACCGCTACTCTATTAGTCCGACTTCGTACATTTTCCCAATTATTTATCTTGTCTTTTAGCTGCAGATTGATGTGCCAAAAATATCGATATTACTCCATTACACTGCCAAAATCAAAGCAATCTTTCTTCCACTTCAACAACTGGTGTTGAGTGAAAATCTTTGCAAAAAATCCTAGTAGCAAGAACAGCAAACTTGTCTCAAAACTCCTTAAATTGTATGTTTTGCAAATTATGACTGATGGCATATAGGAAATGCCTCAAGAAATAATTTAGGAGTTTGGCCACCTTAAGTTTTGGTATTCTGACACGACACATTTTTTCCTTCACGTTTTTGTGTTAATGAACCCAATTTTACCTTACCGGTGTATATACATACAAGCAGTATATGAAACTTTCTTCACATGTTTGTATAGAGTGCCTAGTAATAGTGACACAGTTAAGTCAATGTCACTTTGGTGGCTGGTTCGCTGATACTATCTACGGATACCCATATGCTAATTTCCAATTGCCAACAACCTCACCTATTCGTATGAGGCGTAACGCACATGTTATCTTATAGGCTGGTCGATTGGAGATACCGTAGGTTATGAAACAAGGTTTCCACAATTTTACCTCTAGTGACTCCACATGATCTTTGACCTCTACCAAAAACAATAGTTTTCTTCTTAATGTAGTAAACCTTCACATGAAATACATCCAAGTTTCCCCTCTTGAGATATCGTGTTTACAAAGTTTGCACATATTGACTCCTGGTGACCCCAAATAAAGTTTGACCACAACCAAAAACAAAAGACTTTTCCTCCTAAATGTGGTTTTCCTACACACAAAATATGAAATTAGTCCAAGCTTCCCTTCTTGAGATATCGATATTACAAGCAAGGCGTCACACACACTCATCTGCCTACATGACTGCATAGGTTAGATTGAGGAAATTATTTAATGATAATGAAGTTCAAGAGTGATCAGTGACCAATTCACAGCAGAATATGTGAGGGCAGTGGTCATAAACTTCGAATGAACAAAATAGTTTGAAGTACGGATACCTTGAAAGTTCAAGAAAAACCCTTCTCCTCCATCCGAGTCAACTGAAGAGACAAACGTGATACGAACATGGTCTGCTTCGGTTGATAGGGTGTATGGCTGATTCAAACGAGGCACAGTGACGTCGTGATCTGGAAACTGCAACTTGATCTGATCACCATCGGCAAGAGATATGTCGTGGATTGTGATCTTTGTATTAGGTTTGGACAACTCTATGTCCCAAATGCAAGTGATACCTGCTGGGTAAGGGATAGGGTAACCAGGTGATGAGATTGTTCCTTCCCCTGCTGCTAAACGTCCACCGCAGTTACCTACATTGACTATGAGGAGAAAGGGCAATATATAGTAATTTTTCATACTGAACATTATGTTGTAAATAGTCAATAGACATCAGTTTTTAACCAAAGCTCCACCCATTTATTTAAAGCATTAAAGTCTCAATGTGTGTTAGCCAAATTTAAACTTCGACATTTCCAGCTTACTGCCCTAAAAGCTCAGTGAAAATAACATTTTTCTATGCAGATTTCATATTAATAATAATTATTTTTATTGAGTTATCTGTTATCTGAATAAAATTTGCCAGATATTTTAACAAGTCAGAAGATTCTACAAACTTCAATCAAATTGGCAAGCCCCACCCAACAGATCAAGCGCCAATCAAATCTCTTTACGACCGCTTACGACCTTTAGGCTAGGCCTTACTTCACTTTCGTGGTTAGCCTGTGTTAGGTCAATTCTCTTGAACAGTATCTTTCTTTTGATCTTATCCATGTAGCTTACAAAATTGTGTCATTTCCTTCCATAGCGAGGAATAAACAGGTGGTTTCAGACATTCCCTCTGTGAAATTTGGTTAGAAAAGTGGACGATACGAGTATATATATATGTTACATTTGTGTAATGAACATGCTGATATGGGCGGTCGCAGTGATTTTACGGTAGATCGTTCACGCCATAAGGGCAACAGAAAATAAATTTCTTTCTTTCGATTGCGACAGCTTTTCTCCATTAAACTCACCTGGTCAGAAAGCATTGAGAATAAGAAACATTGAATCTGCTTTGGAAGTTTGTTTTCCGAAATTCATCAGCAAACACCTATTGAGACTTTAACTTATTTATTTTTTAGTCTGGCTTCAGTAGTGGAAGTGGAACTGGGATATTTTCCACTGATGAACTAAACGTTTCTTTACCAAATACCAAATTCCAGATCCTATTACTAAGTTAATTTGAAACATTTTGTTTTTTGTTAAAAAAAGAACTAAATTAATGCAAATTAATTAATTGTTTTAGTATTCTTTTGTCTTAAATTTTACAAGCTGAACCTTTTAGTTCAATGAAAAAAAAGCTTGCTCTGATTTTAAATGTGCGCCATTTAATCATATGAAGTGGCATTTATAACACTCAATATGTTAATCACAGTAAACAGCTTACATTGGAATACAAGGAAGGTATTACATTGGTACAATGGGTATTTAACAGTAAATAAAGAGGACTTCGACGCCTCCAATCACTATAGAGTGAGATATTTGGCTGTAAAAACTGTTTCAAAAGCTGAAGTTTACTAGTTTTGAACGTTCACATTAGAGTGTGTAATATAATTTGATAGAATTGCGGCATATTTAAGGATATTGACAAAATGAAGCAGAATCCTCTATCGTATGAAATAGGAAAATTATAAATAGTGTATAGTTTAACCTGTTGTACAAAGATGAAGCTTTAGAGTGATTAAACTATATCCAAATTCCCCAACAGATCAATGAAAGAGACAATCACAGACACATGCATGAACATTTTCAAGACGGCCCTCATCAATATATTGTGATGAAGTGATCAAAGAAGTCACAGTTCAACCTCTATGATAACTAAGGTTACAACATGATGTCATCACTGTAATCAAAGTCAATTCTTTATTAAGAGTAAGTATTAGCAGTCTTCATATAGTTGCCACTTCATCAAATGTTCCACGGTTTATTCTTTGGAATGACTGAAGTAATGAGATTAAGTCATCAATTTTACCTATGATTAAGAGTAATTATATGTTAAGGTGAGGCTAGCAATGTTTTCTGGTGTGCTCTGAAAATATATAAATATGATGCAAGGGCAAGTCATACCTTTTTATGCAAGGCAATTTAATGATAGGTTTCGTTCCTATTCATCAAAGGATGATAACTTTTTCCATAACCCAACTGAACAAAGAAAATGTAAACATGGTGGCTAAGACTATTTAAAAGCCATTCCATGTAGTGATACATGGTGTCAAAGAAATCAAATTGAATACAAATTTGCCAGATATGACATGATAGAGAGGCCTTAATTACCATCGTAGATGATAGATCTGTTGACCACATCTTTGCATTCCTCGAATGGCACCATTTTGCTTTCTTGTACTTTCTCAGATTCGGCTCCACACGAGCATCCATGATTAGCATCGACCGAGGCAAATGCAAAGCCAAACTCTCTGCAGAATTTCAGACAACTGCCGGAGGACGCGTCAAGTGAGTCACTGAATTTGCCGACAAACGAAGGACTGTTATCATCAGTTATTACACATGACACAACGGCTGGTGCTGGTAAGGAATAGGAAATACAAACACGGTAATTTTCTTTGCCAAACCAAACAAGTGTTCAGATTCTGCATTATGTTATTTGAAGCACAATTAGGACAGGTCATCGTTCACTTGTTTTTGGTTTTGATGATAATCGTAACCTATGCAGTCCTTCTGGCGTGTGTGTGATGCTTCACTTGTAAACACAATATCTCAAGATGGGAAGCTTGGACCAATATCATATTTAGTATGTACTTAGTTCACTTTTGGTGGAAAAAAATTGTTAATTTCATACTTGGTGTGTGAACCCATCACATTGAGGAAAAGACCCCTATTATTTTTGGTGGAGGTGTGTATTGCCACATACTGTGTTTATCATCCATAGTGTAATTGTATCAAAATGGTCGTTCGAGCCATTTCTTTTTCAACAGCTATTTCTGGTTACTAACAAGCAGAAGTGCCATGAAGTCATGGAAACCGCAATGCGTTTCCCCATTTTCCATTCAGGCAGCTTTCCTCTTCGTAATAATTGCAAAATATGACAGATTAACGTTGCATTATCGATTGCCGGTGTAAGAGTGTAAAATCTCCCCCTGAGTATGTCTCCAGGGATATTATAGCTAAGTTTTAAAACATCCTGTCAGGTAAAGTTACTCCGCTGTGAAATATCCCCTATACTCAGTGTACAGGAGATGCGATCAATGCTGTTCAAGTGTGCTAAACGAACAGCGGGGAATTTAGACACAACAATATATTTCAGATGTAATGAATGTGCATAATTTACAACAAAATTGTACAAAACACCCAAATAGCATAATGCAACTATAGTCGCAGCAGTTCTTGTATACTACCCTCATAAACTGGTGACTTAGATCAACAGCTAGATAAAAGAGAGTACAAGAAACAAACCATTTGCAGTTTATGATACGTAGTAAACTGACAGGCAGTGTGTACTCGAACCAGGGTAAAACACATAGTGCAAGCAAGGCAGCAATTCAGGGGAACCATATTCATTGACAGTTAAATTGGTAATAGGTTCCACTAATGAACTATTGTGCCCATTTTTTCAGTTCGTTTAAAAAAGATGAATTGTATTATAAGCTTGCGGAGAGGGGGGGGGGGGAAAGAGACTGTCTAGGAGTAAACATCTGTGGAGTATATATGGATTTGACGAAAAACTGATAAATGATATTTAGACGCAAATGGTGCACTCTTAAGCATATCATTACTTAGGTATTATTAGTAGCCTTAAACGCAATATTATGCCACTAAATACTAATAAATTTAAAATTCCCACGACTGATTTCAGTAGGGCCCTGAAGCTTTTGACCAGATTCGAATGAAATATTTTCTAAAGAAGAGGTGCTGCTGTGGGGTCATGAAAGCAAATTTTCATGTAGTGGAGTATGGGGGATCTCCCCCAGAAAAGAAATATTAAGATGACAGGTGGTGCTTCTGAGGCATGTTCATTAGACTATAAATAAAGTCTATATAATAGCTCCATTAATGCAAGATTATGACAATGAATAATAAATTAAAAACTCTCCTAATGACTCAGGTAGGGGCATGAGCCCTTACGGGATGAACAGAGGCGTATCAAGTATTTTTATAATGCAGGGGTTGTGCCTTGGGGCACTGAAGCCATTTATCATGTAGGGGCAAAGGTGTCCCCCCCCCCCCAGAAAAATGACTATTTGGGCATCAAATGGTGATTTTGGAGGAATGTTTATACTATAAATTAGGTCAATGCAAGTAGCTCTAATTGCAACTTTGTGCTAATAAAAACTTTGTGTGAGGTTTGGAAAATGGGTGGGAGGGGGAGGGGGGGGGGGGCTTGAACACCCACAACACTGTTCTAATATCCCCTGGCTGAGTGCAAACATCCTCCGACAACCATGCGCTACTTGTAAACATGCCGTCAGACAGGAATTTTTTTTAAGGTTAACACCTGACCTATATAAACCTCATTTGAAGAATTGTGGAAAGTATAGATTATTACGAGAGGTAGCATACAGGAAATATCCCTAAAATAGCTTTGCCTTCTTCAGTATGTGTACTACGGGATAACACATATAAACATAATGGTAAAGAAATCAAATCTCACTCGGTAAAGTCCAAATGCATCTTTTGTGGGTTACTGTAATGATACAAAAAGGAATGGGTGTAACATATTTATTGAGAATGCAAGAAGTGGATGTTGTTGATATTGTTTATAGTGATAGCAAAATCAAACATGAAGGTTTGATTATTGTTGCTGTCAAACTATACTTAAAATCTACAAAGAAATTAGGGAGCTTTATACCATCGGGGGGCGTAGTGTTTAAGGGTGTGCATAATTTCCAAGACTGATTTAAGTAAGGTATGACTCTTTATAGAATGTCAGGAGGGACTAATATCATAGGAGGGATTTAAGGTCCTGGGGTCGGTGAATACAATTCTCTGGTGCTTGGAATACTCCCTTAGTAAACAAATACATTTAGATAATTAGAAGGCAAATGGTGCATTCTGAGTCATATTTAGACTAGAAATTATTTCCATAATAAGATCTAAAAGGAAGGCTGTGCCAATAAATACTATTTAATTATTTTGGGAGGCTCCAAATGAGGGTAAGGGAGGGGGGTGTACACCTGGAGGAGGCCACTAACTGTAAAAACCAACTGAAACCATGCCCCCCGCCACTTGTGCACGCCACTAATCTATATACGTAGCATCTCCCCCTTGGTGTAAGTCTAAAACCCTAAGCTACTCTCAAATGCCTCTTTGAGGGGGCAAACCACAAAGTTACTTTAAAACTTTGAAGAGGCCATGACATGAAGACCAACCAATGAGAGTAATTTCCTCTGAATCTATGAGAAAATGTTCGTTCAAAACTATTCTCATCACCTTCAAAACCTCAAGGACGAATTAGAAATTAACATTTTAATATTCGCATCCGAAAACAGAAGACAAAGATGACGTCATATTAGGAACACAAGAGCCAAGTACAGGCATGTATTGGATGCGCGACGATCATACCGTTCCACATACACGCACATTTACACTGAGAGAACAACCACTGTATTACGCCATATTGTTAGAAATTTCAAGGTTTTCTTACATGTTGTAAAATATCCGAGAAAATGCCCGGTCCGTTGTGTTGTTGGCAGTGGCGGAGCTAGGGGTATTGGTCAGGGGGGGCGAGAATGGTCTGTAGGGGCGCTTTCGACACTATCTAAGCGGAGCGCCACCATAGGTTGGCGCGGAGCGTACAGAAATTTTTTTTGAGTAAA
>KN888264.1:0-26475 GCA_000934455.1 Apostichopus parvimensis | reverse complement strand
CTGTGAGGTGGGGACACAATTTTCAGCAGATAATGTCCGACCGGACTAAATATGCTGGTACAAAGTGTCTCCGCGGACACTTTGTACAGGGGGACACTCTGTACTGTCACACCGGCAGTAAATGTGAAGTGGTATATGTGAATGGATCTTCTGCAACCCTTTTCTTCAATAGTGAATCCAAATGACTGTCAATCTAATAAGAAAACTTGTCTGGGAGGTTGATATCCCTCATAGACCCATAAATGGAAACTCACTCAGTCTTGCTCTCTCCAGGCACTCCTAACGAGTGCACCTGTGTTCATCCCTGAGCAAGTTCAGCCTTTAGTGCCAACAATAACAATAATTGTCCATCCTTCCATGGAACTCATCCAAGTAAAGGAATTTGCAATATAGGCATATAATGATACACTTGCATGAACTGTTGCAGTGCAAATACCAGTTCTATTTCCTAGGACATTATACTCAAGATTGGAAGTAAATGCAAACACATAACATGCAAATAAAATCATAATATCCAAGAATTATCTAAGAAATTACTGGTATCACTTCCTTGGGCACCTTGTGATATGAGAAGTTAAGGAAGATATAGAACATGCAAACAAAATCATGGTATGCAATAATTGTTGTAAAGACCAAATAGTGGTCGACACTTGCTTGGACACCATCTAAATATGGTAAAATGTATATATGTGGCAGACCAAACATAATATGCAACAATTGCTATAAAGGGCAATTACTTCAGCTGTCTAGCTAAAGGCAGATATGATCAATGAAACAAATGTGCATTACCCAAAAGCTATTGATTGTGACTCAGTCTGTGAGGACCAATGTTGTTAAATTTCAAGCAAACTGAATCCAACAGACAATTTTCCCTTCCCTAATTCAGCTTCGGCTCACAGATGCCTTTAAATTGCCAACATAAACATGATTAACTCAGGAAGAAAGTTAGTTCCTTTGGCAAACACTCCCTTTTGGTGCAAACCTTTCCAGTGACTGGTGTGAGAAGTTAGCTTCCGTGGGGGTAAACTCGGGGCCAACAAGAACAAGGAGCCACTTTCAATACCATATCTGAGATAGGAGTTGGATAGGCATACAATATGGTGTGCAAGCCAGGATTGCCTCACAGCCACTTGGGACAGTAGTTGCAGAACATTTGCAGGTCTGAAGCTGTCTCGTTGAAGATTTGTCAGAAATCTTTTGAAGGACATTTGACAGAACAAGTGAGGGGAGTAACCTTAAGGAAACTGTGAGGAGAGTTCTGTGATCCTAATTGGTTCCAATAACCCGTTTCCAGAAAACTGGTAGCTATCCCTTTGGAACTGGAACTTCACTTTGATGAAGGAGCTTCCCTTACCATGTCCGTTGCGGAGCCAACTCTGTACCTGAGGTCAGTGCCTGGTTCCTTAGAGCATGTTTGTTCTCCTTAAAGCTGACCAAATGGTCAGCTGGATAAAACTCTACACTCAGATCCAAGATGTGTTAGAATGGATCAGACAATGGGCCCCTAATTCATGCTGGAACATGGAGATGGGCTGAGACCATGCTGGAACCAGAAACTGCAAGAAGCTCTGTCCAGACATGAGGTGTGTATACGCTGGGGAGCAGACATTGGACCTAGAATCTGTGCTGGAGCCAGTGAAGATTGGCTGGAGCGCTGGTTCCCAGGAATCAGTGTGCTCTCCCTCTTAAGGAAAAAACTTTGCAGGAAGATCTGTCGGCAAGTAATGTCCCCTTGGGCTGCGTCCTGAGCCTTGTTTTCCTCAATAAGAGGAACGGGTCTTAGTCTTTGGCAAGACCTACAGTTATCCCTAGACCCAACCAGTAGTATACTCAACTGAGTAATGGTGGGGTCCATGGTTGGTGGAGCAGTGATGGAACCGCCCTAACTAGTCCACTAGAGCCAGCCTGCATTGCCCACATCCATGCATGAGATAGCTGGTCCACTGGAGGCAATGTGCTCTCCTTGCATCCAAGCATTCAGCTGGTCCACTACAGAAATGGCGCATGATCCATGCATGCAGCTGGTCCACAGGAACAAAACTGTGCTCTCCTTGCATCCATGTGTCCAGCTGGTCCATGCCTCCAGCTGGACCACTGGAGGCAATGTGCTCTCCTTGTATCCATGCATGCATCCAGCTGATCCACTGGAACCATTGTGCTCATCTTGCGTCCATGGATCCAGCTGGTCCACTGGAGCAAATTGTGCTCCCCTTGCATCCAGCTGGTCCAATGGAGCTAATGGTGCATCCATGCATCCAGCTGGTCCACTAGACAAATGGTGCATCATCCATCCATCCAGCTGGTCCACAGGAACAAAACTGTGCTCCCCTTGCATCCATGTGTCCAGCTGGTCCATGCCTCCAGCTGGACCACTGGAGGCAATGTGCTCTCCTAGTATCCATGCATGCATCCAGCTGATCCATGCATGCTTCCAGCTGATCCACTGGAACCATTGTGTTCATCTTGCGTCCATGGATCCAGCTGGCCCACTGGAACAAATTGTGCTCCCCTTGCATCCTTGCATCCAGCTGGTGCAATGGAGCTAATGGTGCATCCATGCATCTAGCTGGTCCACTAGAGAAAGGGTGCATCATCCATGCATCCAGCTGGTCCACAGAAACAAAGCTGAGCTCACCCTGCATCCAGCTGGTCAACTGGAGCCAATTGTGCCCCCCTTGCATCCATGCATGTATCCAGTGGTGTCCACAGCTGGTCCACAGGAGCAAAATGTGCTCTCCTTGCATTCATGCATCCAGCTGTTCCACTGGAGCCAATTATGCTACCCTTGCATCCAGCTGGTCCATTGGAGTCAATTGTGCTCTTTCTTTTCCTCTATTGGCTTTCTTACTCTTACCTGTGTATTGGAACTCGCACTATTCCCGGTCTCTACCGGTACTGGCGAGAGAGTACTTCCAGTGCTTATAGCAGCTGGGTATATGACATTTTCCTGTTTTCTTCTGGGGCCCTGTAATGCATCTAATATTGTCAGAGCAGGGACTGTTAACAACTGGGCCGGTTGTGATTGTGGTTTTTTTCTCTATGTGTGGAGAGCCAGTTCTCGATAATCAAGAAATCGAACATGTGGCATATTTGATTGTGGTTCTCCCTTCTTTAGACGCCATCTGAAAAATACGTTAATGAGAAAAACAATAGAAAACCACCCCTCCGTGGCAACGTTACCGAGAATGGGAGAAACCACAAGCAATACTAGATACAATTTCATCTGTATAGCTTCATTTGTAAAACTGTAATGCAATTAAAACACAAAGAGTAAACTTAAAACACAGACATTTGAAAATGTGCCCTAAAATACCACTGTCAGAACAGTGTACCTCCATCAGGCATTTCAATAGGCTCTCACGGTAGATGGCGGGAAATTTGAGCCATATGGAGAAAAGTCCTGTTAAAATTTCAACTGGTTTTAACTGGAACCATCAGGAACTAACAGGTACCTGTTCACAACAACTGGTTTTAACAGGTATTGCGACCAAAACCAGTTCATACCAGTTAATTACCTGTTGCAACAGGTAAATTACCTGTAAGCTGTTAACAGGTACCAGTTGGTTTTAACAGGTACCTGTTAAACCAGTTGCTTTCAACAGGTAATATACCTGTTGAAAACAACTGCTTTAACAGGTACCTGTTAGACCAGTTGCATTTAACAGGTACCAGTTGGTTTTAACAGGCATCGGTTAAACCAGTTACTTTTAACAAATACAGCAACTCGTTTAACAGGTACCAGTTGCTCTAAGCAGGTTAACCTGTAACCTGTTAACCTGTAGTGAACAACAGGTACCTGACAAGTTGAAACCAGTAAATTTTCGACTATTCCGTGTTAATTGGATCATAACTGGTGTACATTATGTACTTGTACTAACACAATTTGAACTTGCAAAACACAAATTGAATCATTGCTAGAGGCTAGAACATGACATGGCTTGACAAAATAAGGTGGACCGGGTAATATGGGGGGCTCCAATGGCACAAACAAATAGTACACTTTAATACAATGAAGGTGCTTTTGTTATGGGTTGTGAACAAGACAACATCTTTGTTCTGTCCTCAAGATAAAATCATTTTGTTGGATGTCTATCCCATCGACTAATTGCAGGGCACCATAGTCGAAGCATGTTGGTTTGTTCAAGCTTTGAGAGGGGGGGAGGGGGCTCGCAAAGTCAAATTTCTGTCCCCACTTTCAGGCACATAACGGTGGATCGCCGTTGTCGGGGAAGGTTTATAAGGGGAGGGGGGACTTGAAAATTTTTGTTTTTCGAAATGGGCTTAGATGCAAAATGGTGCTATCATTTCCTTTTCTTTTTTTGCTCCCTTTGATTTTTCACCGTTGGCCGTCGCGTCTCAAAAATTTTTGTTGGGGGGGGTGGCGGGTAATCTTTCCCCTTTCCCCCACCCACCCTCGACGTCTCTATGTTCCGACAATACCACATAATTTTTGGAATTATAAATTTTTTTCACCAACATTTTTCGGACCAAAATTTGTTGGACCGACATGTTTTCGGACCAAATTTTTGCGGACCAAAATTAGTTTCAACATTTTTTTGGACCAACAAGTTTTCGGACCAAATTTTTTTGGACCAAAATTGAGTCCCCCCAAAAATGTGGGTCCGAAAAATTTGGGCCCAAAAAAAATTAAGTCCCCCCAAGAAAATTTGGTCCGAAAAATTGTTGGTTCGAAATCATGTTGGTCCGAAAAATTGTTGGTCCGAAATCATGTTGGTCAAAAAAAATTTTAGTCCGAAAAAATTTCGTCCGAAAACATGTTGGTTCAAAAAAATTTGGGTAAAAAGAAATGTTGGTCAATTTTCTCCAATTTTGATAATCACATTTTGTACGAGGTTTAAGTTGACCTTTGACTTCAACACCATATTCAATTTCGAAACCGCGAAGCAACGGCAGCTGCAAAATAATTTTTGTGAAAATTTCTATGTAACTTTCAACTGTAACACACCCAAGAAGGTCTATAGAAGAATGGAAGTAATAACCGCCATCATCGGCCTACCTGTTATTCCTTAAACTTGGAGGTAAAATTAAGTTAATTGTTAGGCCACTGGCACTAGTATTATGGTTAGTGTTAGTTACGCTACGCAGTACGTGTAACCGTTGTTAGGCTGGCGATTCGCAATACACAAGTGCAATGACAGTGAGTAGCCTAGGCTTCTACTGGGTACTGCAGTGCATTCTCAACACCAAACTGTGCATTCTAAACACCAATTAACATTGTGTTATGTGTGTATTGGACTAGATCGAACAGTGGCACATAATTTTCTAATTTATTTCCTAACAAATGCTGGAACTAAGTCTCAATAGTTTACTTGAAGCCTACACTCATTTGGTAAAGATTTCTTGAATTTCCTATGTGAATCTAAATGGGTAGGCTATGTGATATTGAATAAAGCAAGGCTAGACCTTCAAGCTTACAGTTACAGTAGGCTGCACAAATTATGTTGGCTAGTCACTGGTGTTATATACTGTAGTACTACTACCACTAGTAAGACTAAATCAAAACGACCGAAGGACAAACTTAGTGTGACAAAGTACTGATTCTTCTCTAGCCTAGGTCTTAACAGACTTGTTAAGTGAGCAAGCAAAATAACAACTAAAAACGATTAGGCCTAAAATAAGTTGGCTAAGTGCATTTGTGTTTGTAAAATTTTATATTTTTAGATCATAAACACAAACAATGATTTAGCCTATGTTTTATTATCTCTGTAGTTTGGGCATATGATTCTGGTTGCAATGACGATGACACTCTGGTTCAAATGTTCAGCTTTATACAGTCTGCTTCAAACTTTGGGATTGTTTTTGAGACTATTGTGGAAGCAAATCTCACATCACTTTGTGGTGACCACTTTATTTCATTTTCTTCAAATGATGATACTTCTGCTTTGCTGTTTCCTTTTTCCAGGAAGAATTGAAAAGCCAAATATCCAGGTTTCCTGTGTACAACACCAGTGTGGAGGCAACAACAGAAGAGGAGAACAGTGTTATATATGGCTTAAAGACATGTTTTAAGATGATATATTTGTACCCTTTGCAGGACAAAAAGCAAAGGAACAAGTACCATAGAGAAAAAAGATGGAAGAGTGAGTTTAACTATTGTACCCAACTGTTTAATGATATTAAAGATACTTTTCATAACCTGTTTAAAAAAAAACAGTCTGGTACATCTTTTACGTGCAAGCTTCATAAGTTTGGCCAAATTTTAACTGATTTGGGATGATTATTAACATGATTATTAAGCTTTGAAAAATAACTTGGTGTTTTGCTGTGCAAAGCTAATAATTATTTGGTAAAGCTGCTATTCCTGGCTTATAATTTGAGGGACCTAGATTTAAATGTTTACCTCCCAATATGTTATAAAATTTTAATGTAAATGTATGTTTATGATAATGTGAGTTATCATGTGCTATATCTGTATCTATGCTTACACGTATATCATATTTTCTGTTCACAGGTCAATATTGGTGCAGATTTTTGGCTTCCTGAAGACAAGTGGGAGGCCATATGTAGTTAAGAGAAACACTCTATGTTCGTGAAGACTTTACGTCGATTTGGGGTACCAACACTTTAAAACGAAAGTCGTTGGGAGAGCTTGCCCAAGATTCAACAGTGACAGAGATGCAAAACCGCCATTGTCTCCCGCGAAGGTTAATGCTATGAAAGGTTAGTCATTATAAAAAGCTTTCAAACAAGTAACCATTTATATTACAAGCTCATGACTTAGTATGACTGATTATGATGGCATGCATAACCTCACTTGAAATTTCAAGTTTGTACAATTATATTCATTGCTGTTGGTAAGCATACTACCTATATGTTGTTATAGGTTCATGGTCAGTAGAGGTGTAACTCTACAATGCTTGTCAATGCTTAAACTCCAAAAAAGAAAGTTGCTTTAAATCATGGTGTATATTTTGCCCTTGGAGGGTTTCAGAACTTTGTGATTGACAAAATTCAAGAATCCATTGTTGCTTCAACTTCAAAGTATATCTTTCAATTAGGTGAGAAGGTTGTCCCTTTGGATTTGAGACAAAAGAATGTTCTTGGTTAGACTGTGATTGCTAGTACATTCAGGTTGGATACCAGCAGAGATAACTATTGTGAGACATTCTAAACCCTGGAAAGTTTGAACTTAACTTTCCATGAAAGCACTCATCTAGCAATGCAAGAGAGTTTTTTAAGTTTAAGGATCACACTGTTACTGTAAATCATGATAAGTCAATTCTAAAGTGTTCATTCAGTTTGTTTCTTGCAGCACAATTCTTGGAACGTTTGAAAGAAAGCTGCAATTTACTGAAGAAGCTGCAAGGTTCAGCAAATACATATCCGAGAAGCTGACATCAATCGTAAAACAAAGGCCTTAAAACATTAGTAACATATTATTTGTTTTCAATGGTTATTGCTTACCATTAAACAGTCTTTAGTTTTATTCAAAATGACAGCATATTGCTGTCACTAACAAGTTAACATTTCAGAGGAAATTTTCCAGACAGTTCTTTTCAGAGCGGGATTAAACCCATATTATTATTTGGTTTTTAACAGTTATTGTTTACCATTAAATGGTATTTAGTTTTTTATTCAAATTCTGGATATGGGAAGTATGTTGCTGTCACTTACAACTTAACTTTTCAATGGAGATCTTCTGGACAGTCTTTTCTTGAAAGTGGTTTAACGAACACTATAATAGACTGATGTTGACTTTTAGTTGGCAAAGTCATCTTTCCAATTTTGCTTCTTCTTTTAAAGAACTAACATTTCTAGTAATCAGTATGTACAAATGCCATTAAACAGTATTCAGATTTTTATTCAAACTCCAGAATAGACAGTATATTGTCGTCACATATGTGTTCCAGTATAAATATGCATTAACAAATACATGCTTTGTAGGTAAATATTGTTTTTTAAGATCTGATTGGTAGCCAATTAAAGAATTAATTCCCTTCAAAAGGTTACTGTCTGACTAGCTATTATTATTTTCTGCCTAGCAATGCAGAATTGCAGACTACATAGTTTGGTAATGCTAACTTTTGAATAACTTTTTTCTATTCAGTTGTAACTTTGATTTTGATGTAATGATTGAAAAAAAAATTACCTTTATATTGTTTTACCAGATAGAAGTTCCTTTGCCACAGCAATACATGAAATCATTGTTTTCATGAACATAGTTAGTTAGTATTTCATAATATACGTATTTTTTTAATGCGTAATATGAAAGTGTTTACTTCAGAAGTTAACTTTCTTGTTAAACTCCAAATTTATGTTTTCTTTTTCGTTGCCCTCAACTTTGAATTATTGTGCAGTACTATAATTTTGCCATTCATGTTTGATCCATCAACTTGTCTTAACTTCATTGGAATAAAATGATATTTTCAGATTTTTGTTAACAGTGATTTTTACTCCATCTGTTGAAAGTGTCCCCTCGCCTTTACTTGCTTGTTAAGTGTTGGACCTACATCATGTGCAACTGTAAAGAGTAATTTTAAACCTGTTGAAACTCATCGCCACCTGTTTTCACCAGATAAACTTGTTGAAAACAATTGAACCTGTGGAAAATCCTAGTTAGTAGTTACCAGTTAAAGCCTGTTATAACCAGTTGAAACCTTTAATACATGTTCTAACCTGTTGAAAACTTTCAATACCAGTTAAGACCTGTTGAAAACAGTTAGAACCAGTTAAAACCTGTTACCCCTGTTGAAAACAGTTGAAACCTGTTCATACAGTATGTTATTACCAGTTAAAAGCTGTTGTGCCTGTTGAAAACAGTTGAAACCTATTACTACCTGTTATTACCTGTTAATACCAGTTAAAAGCTGTTGTGCCTGTTGAAACCTGTTGAAAACAGTTGAAACCTGTTAATACCAGTTAATACCTGTTAATACCATTTAAAGGCTGTTATGCCTGTTGAAAACAGTTGAAACCTGTTAATACCAGTTAATACTTGTTAATACCAGTTAACACCTGTTAATACCATTTAATACCTGTTATTACCTGTCACCAAATACCAGATGCAACGGGTACCTGTTAAAACCAGTTCAACAGGTATTAACTGGAATTTTCACCTGGGTATATGCCAGTGACATTTCCAAGCTCGTATCCTTAACTAGGCTTGGTGAGTTGATTACGTAACACACAGGTTAACATTCCTGACCTAGAAAGCTGAAGAAGTGGGTAGTGGCTAAAAATGAATGGCAGTCTTACTAAATGGCGGGCGGATATTCCAATGGAGTAAGAACACAAGGCCAGCACCAGACCTGACGTGCCTAGTATCGTAACGACCTACCGGAACACAAAGGAGACCTAAAGGGACTAAAGGAGTGTAGCTCCTTAGATTAACACAAAAACGAGAACCCTGAGGTCTCGAAGCAATGGTGGGGCATTGATCAAGGAACAAAAAATAGGCTCAAAAGGGTGGCTGTGGGCAAACCACCAGGGCGCAACTATAGCTGGACAGAAAAACGAGAGCCCTGATGTCTCGAAGTAAGTACAAAAGATCTATAAGAATATGTTACAGAATGTCTACAACTTATACCTCGAAGACAGAGCTTCTGCCAAGGAAGCCTTGGAGGGAAGGAGGGAGTCCAATGACAGCTCACAATCCTTCTTTTGTAAGAGAACGTACCCTGAGGGATTACCAAATGTGAAGTCAAACTCCAGAGACTGGGCATGAGTATACCCATGGTCTAAGAAAAAGCTCCAGCCTAAGCTCTCAGGCCAACAAATAATGCAGCCTAACACACAAAATGTAACATGCAGCCTAAAGCATGGCTACACTAACACTGATCCAATACTCAAACGTCTGGAAAACAACCATTAAGATACTGAGAACTGCTAATAAGGCAAAAGGGCTGTATTGAAAAGAGCCTCCAAAGACAAAAACTCATACAGCACACTATATATAAATAAATATAAAAATATCAAGTAGGCACTAAAAACAACTAATATTTTGCACAACTGGTACCTGTACAATAAATAGACAGGCATGACAGGAAACAGGAAATCTAATGAAAAACTTTATATGTCCAAAAATCTGCAAAATTTTACATGATACGTATCAGTTCTTGATGCAGGTGATGCAGGTCCTAGCTGCCTTCAGAAACTTCACCATAAACTTTTAAACCAACAAGATTTCAATGGATGTAAATCCAACAAAAAAAAACCAGTTGTAACAAGTTACAAGTTTATTCAATCTCTGTGCACCTCACTCGTGTAAGCCTTGAGGATGGTAGGTTTGGAATGAAGAGGTATTAGGTGTTATGTGGGGGCGTTAAAAAATGTTACCGACTGTTGTAGGCTAGGTAGATTAAGTGCATAAATAGAATGGAGGCAGGTAAGAGAGGAAGTTGATCAGAAGAGCTGCCTGTGTGATCTTACACATAAGTAACAAGTGTCATACTAATTTAGGAAGTGGATGCAACATTCTTACTGAAATCACGTAAAATAAAATCATTAAACAAACGCACAATTTAACACAATGATTTCAATTTTAGTACGCTGATGCACTTTCCTAACATAAATTTGGCTAATTGACTACTCAAAAAAATCTGTCCTAGGAAACACTAGGTTTTCGCAAAACTTATACCAGGGTTCAAATACTCAGGGGAGATTTTACACCAACACCCAAGCTATGCAAACGATGAAAGAAGCTACATGTTACTCCATATGTTTCTGTATACTCACAGATGCAAGCTATACTGATGTCATTGTCATGCTTGCAGTCCTTGGTTGCAGAGAGGTGATTGCACTCTTGCAGTCTCCACTCCTCTCCTGTACAGTTCACTCTTTTCATCCGTATTGGGACGCCAGTTTCGTTTTCCAATCTTTCGAACTCTGTGCCAGCACCCCCTAAGAATCCTAAAGGAGTCAAAATGGTAGTATGCATGTAATCATCAGTTATTTTATGTTATTATATCTCCAAGCCATTTGGCAGTTGTAAATAAAGTTTGGTGTTCTCTGGAACGCAACTGAATGAAATCTTAAGTAAACTAATATTATTACAAGCAAGAACGACCCACTTGTTCAGACACACTGAACCCCCTCCCCCCCCCCCAAAATAAACGACATAGAAATTTTGAACGCAAAATGCATGATAGAGTATAATACGTTGCCTAACCAGCAAAAAGCGGGGAATTTATGTAGATGACATACTTTGGGACATGATATGTTACAGTATCCGACTACCCCCATCCCCCCTCCCCTCCATTGGTTATTGCAAACCTTATTAAGACAATGGTTGGACTGTAACTTTTATAAATATTTATGGAAATATTCCTATTTGGCAGTACACTTTAATATGTTGTCGCTTACAAAGAATCACTCTCCCTCATACAGTTTAAAAGAATGTTCCAGGTTTTGTCTTTCAATTTTATTGTCAATAATCTGCCAAATGCGTACAACACTTCATCAAAGCATATACTCATATAAATTACAGGCTAAGAGAAAATGAACAGCGTGAATCTGTGACGTCACAGTAATGTTTGCACTATATAAAATGTTGGGCCTTGTCGTAAGTTTAAAATGCCATGTGCCTCATCTTGTTAATTAGATATGTATATCCTTAATCCAATTACACTTTTGTTATTTTCCATGTTATCTATATCGTTAATATGACGAACGTCTGGACTATTCTTTTAATGAAAAAGCAGCAACATGTTTGTATATTGCAATCCACTTATAATTTTTTTTCTATAATGCATCAGTTGATGAGCAACTGCTGGTTGATAAACTATCTATAAATCAAGAAACTAGTATCTACACGGGTCCAAAATCGGGAACCGGTTACAAGAGAGCCGTTACCCATCGGGTATCCGGGTACCCTGAAAAAATTGTATACCCTCGTGTATCAAGATTTTCAAGAAATTACATATTGGACAGGCGCGTAGCCAAGGGGGGGGGCGAAGGGGCAGCCGCCCCCCCTTGAGCATTTTTTTGATAATTTTTTTTAATGTTTTTATGATATCGCTAGTAATTTCAAAAGAGAAAATGCTAAGATGCAACTTACAAGGCCTGGGAAGTGCCATTTCCAGCGATCTGGGAGGCATTTTCAGCCAAAATTTTCTTGTCCGCTTCGCGCCAACATGGTGGCGCTACGCTTAGTTTGCAATGCCGAATCTATAGTTCTAATAATTTGACTACAGTTTCGCCCCTCCCTCGGCAAATTCCTGGCTACGCGCCTGATATTGGATGCTATAATAAATGAATTATATTCTCTACTGGCAATGTTTTCATGTTCAAATACGTATGTGTAAGATAGGGTATAAAACCTTCCACAATAATTAATATTTGCTTTTGTTTATTTCATTAACTTGTTAATAACTTCATATAACTAACATCACTTCTAACATCGCAACGCCGCCACTGTTTATGTTTGCTCTCCACATCTATTGGATCAGACCATATAAATATCCAATTTAGCTTTTAACAGTTCTTACTAATACTATCTGTTATGCAGGCCCAGGGTTCCCATTAGCCGCGAAATTGGGTGATTCGCAAAATTTGATCGCATTTGGAATAAATAAATGTTTAGTAAAAAGCCACTTGCGATTATTATTTTTTAGTTATCCCGTCTATAATCCCTAAGAAACATCTCGTAAAATTCCTTGTCTATGAAATAAACGAATGAATAAACAATAATTGTGAGAATTCCTTCACTTTCTTCCACATGGTAGCATAACACCAGAAGTCAATTGGGAAATCTAGCCTAACCATCTGTTTATTCGCTAAAATTGTGACGCAGTTGTAAGATATCCATGGAATACCTTCGTTATTGCTGTTATCTTCGACCACATGGTAGCCTAACACAACACTACGTCAATGGGAAATCTTGCCTAACCATCGGTTTGCCAAAAAAATAAAATAAAAAAAATCACACTTTGCGTAGGATTCGGGTAATACATTAGGAACCAGGTAGTATCGCGTCGGTCAGGTACCCGGATACCTCGTGCAAAAGCTACAAAAAACAATAAAAAGAAGAGATTACCCAGTTGTTTACATGCGACATCCGTATTCTCTTTCGTCCATGTTGTATCGTTGCAAATCGTTCCCCAAGTGCCTTCGTTATTCACCAGCAGCACACCACTGTACTTACTTTTACCATTCAGCAATCTCAGTTCATCTGTAAGCGTAAAAAGGCATACTGCATTTGACTGACGTGCGGAGGAGCTTAAGGGAGGGGTCTCTCGTCTTTGAGAAATCTGTGTTTCGCTAAGAGGGCCAAGAAAGCCCAAGGTACTAAATAAAGCAATAATTTCCTTAATTTGTGTTCATTCATACTTAGTAAAGATTCCTAAATCCTATTGGTCCATTCAGGTCAGCTGACCGTGGTTAATCCCGTGAGTAACGCACGGTAAAATTACGGGGCATCACTTTAATAAATCTTTGGTTATATGTAACCAAAAATGTTTTGTTTTATGATTTTCCCCCACACAAATGGTAGTGTATGAATGAACAGGGTTAATCAACGGTCTAGCGTGCGTTACTCACATGATTAATGCACTCCGGGTGTTAATGCTATCGCTGGATGCACTCGGGCTCCGCCCTCGTGCATCGCTTGCATTATCCCCCGATCGTGCATTAATCCTGTGAGTAATGCACGCTAGACCGTTGATTCACCCCTTATTCAGCCACTGCCACCCCCCTTAACACCAAATTTTCTTCCAAGTGACACGTATACAAAGTGCTATGCTCAAACAGTTGTTAAAATGATGGAAATTATAGCAACACATTGCAACCAAACCCTCTTAAACTTTAACCTCGGCTCTAAAAGTGCCTATTTAACAATAAGACGTTGTCACCACTCGTCGTTCAGAGATTTAAATGTTGGACTGAGAAATAGTAGCGTGCCCATTGGAGGGGAAGGGGAGGTTCGGGACGAGTACCATGGCCCTCCCATCATCAGTAAGGTGATTATTTGCAGTCAGCCGTGAAGAATAGACCACTACTTTGGGGTGCAGAACCTCACCCCCACTTCACTCTCATAAAAAAGTTTTTATTAGCATAACCCTGCGTTTAGAGTTTCAAATATAGACCTAATAAATAGCCTATATATGACAGTCGGGGTAAATTTTAAATTGGCACCCCTTACCTTTGAAATGCTGTGCATGCTACTGCCCAGGTACCCTGTGAAACCATTGTCACATCCTATCAGATAACCTTCTTCCGGCTACGTTTATCACAATGATGTTATCACTAACTGTTTGGAATATTTTCGTAGATTGAAAATATTACATGACGATCCAAAGTTAATTCTCGTAATATTGCTACTTTAACCGTAATTTTGCAAAAGTAGTACAATGGCATCGTCATGACAACTACCATCAGTGAAATATTTTGTAAAAGTCCATGGTGTCATTTCACTGAAGAAATACTACGGTATGACTGCAGTATAATTGAAAAGTGACCCTTGCGATATGAAATCCGGACATACTCTGTCATTGTTTCTTATAGACTAGAAGAAATATGTATTACGCCAATGCTCTCTTTTGTAAGACTAAGCAAACTCTTCTGATTTATTCCGAAAACAGTATTCACTTGAATAGAAACGATGCACTCTTTGACGGAACCTTTCATCTTATGACAGCGCTATGGAAACACGCCTTTACCACAGTACACATAGACTGGTCTTGCTATATGAATCACTCATAATTGGAAACAGACATCGTTCGCCTTACAGCTTTCCTTAACACAAACACACTATGTACTCGTCGTGTAGATTCATTTTAATAACGTCTCCCTATTTTGTAAGATTCTTAGTAATGTATATGAAGCACTTGAAACGCATTTGCTGAGCGCATTGAGACTAATATGTTAATTTACGGGCAACCTGTTTGAATTGGATTGTATGCGCTTGTGTGCAGGTTTTGTTCAAGACAGTAAGTTTGTTCGGGAAGCAGCTAGCGGTTGATTCAGGCGGAGCAAAATAGCATATAATCTACCATTTCATTGTTAAGATAGAAATTGAAAAAGACATCACACGTACATACAATTAAAATAAATTGGCTCAAGTAACTACATGCTTGATGCATGGTAGACTGATTAGACTGTAGGAAATAAAAACATATCATCGTAGGCTACAGTCCCGATACAAGGGGACTGGGGTTGAGAGCGGATCAGTCGTTCGGTGCTTTGGTTTTCGTGCCCAGGTTCTTTCCTGGGTGACTTTTCTTAAAAAGTATCATCGTACACACATACCAGAGGTTTATCAATGTACAGTATAAGCGTGTAGTTGTAGCATGTTTATCATGAAAGGACGGCACTCTCGGGAGTGATATTAACAACGTTAATCCACGGAAGCATTCCCCGGGGAATACATATTGTGTCGCACGAATTTAAATGTCACATTACGACGGCGTGGGAGGCTATATGCATTTGGTATAACTGCACGATAAATAAATTAGTGTGTGACAATTGTATGGAAACTATCTGTATAGTTAAGATTGCACTGCGGGTTTAGGTAATACAGGGCATGCATACACTTAGGGAGTGTTAGTTCAGTGGTTAACGCCGGTGCCTTTCAATCACAAGGTCCCGAGTTCGAGTGACTCCCGAGATTAATGAATGTCGTCCAGTTACAGAGTTGTTGGCAATTCATAATCATGGACGTTAAAATATGAATATAAGAGACCGGCTTCGGTCAGCTTGGGCTTTGATAAGCCAATGAGGCTTCTTCGAGAGTTCCTGCTTGCAGGAGGATCTAAAATACATACATACATACATGTCTATATATGCATGGGTCTTCCATTCCGAATACAACATATGAACCATAAATGGCCACAAAGCTTAGATAATTAATTATACTTTCTTGGTAAATTATTTGCTCCAAACTAAGAGAGTATGCTTACATTTAACTATAAAAAACACACGTTTATTAATTTCTCATTAATTTCGTAATTGCCACGCCTTTCAAGGAAAAGTACTAAGAATGTGAGCTATTGTCTGATTACTTTAGACAGACTCACATGCTGAATACTGAAAATTGTAAGATGTATTCCATCGGCCTTTTATTATGCTACAACAGTTTATTTTACCTGCATGATCACAAACTAAATAATAAATCTAGGTCTTATTTGCTTATTGCGTCATCAACTAGAAATCAATATGGCGTTCAAAGTTAACTAAGAAAAAGCTAATGGTATGTGAAATTGGCGACTTTTATGAAGTAGATGACATGTCGATATTGGGCAACAATTTACTACAACATAAGTGCATGGAATTATTGTTATATTTAAGTGTGGAAACCTTACCTGTATCTGCAAAACACAGTTGCAATAGACCACACAAGCAAAGGAAGAAAAACATCTTGTCCATTATTAAAATAGTAAATGCACGATCACGGCCAATATCTCGCACAAATTCCAATTTGATTACATTCCCTTCTATCGAATTATACAGTACTAATGATTACGAAACCTAACGGTTCTTTTAATAGAAATGTTCGTCGTATTAAGCACAACAGAAGTTCACCGTATACTTTAACACAGGACACACCCATGTACAGCTAGCAACACAGCTCATCCAACCAGCATATGTAATCATCTTGCGCGCGGGAAATGCATAAACAATCCTCTGACCTTATGGAGTTCGTTCCAAACCAACGCGTTGCAAGCATAATTTGCAATTCCCGATGCTAGCGTCTGAATAAAATATGACAGTATAGTGGGAGGCTAGCGCTCGTGTGAGGCATTGTATATACAACAAAACTATCTATGGAGAGAGTAAAACATCAAATTATTGTCTAGTAATTTTGTAACAAGTATTCCTACCACTTGTGGTGAATGGTATAGAAGCAAGAAATTCGTAAGCCGCTCGGCAGTATAATTATGTAGACAGTCGGATATGAAATCGTAACAATTCATGTTGCACTAACCCAAAATCAACTCAGTATACCAAGAAAGTTATGACTCAGGAAGGAGCCTTTGTTTACCCGACGAAATCTGATCTAAAGATTAAAAAGTGGGTTACTACCAATAATTACCTATAGCGTTCCTCTATAACACATCATTGGCCCACACTTCATTACATTAATAATTTACAGAATGTTATTGTTTGATCATTACTTATAATTTTGGTTAAAAAGTGATGAATATAAAAGTCACAACCTTAGCAGTGAGTCTGTAGATGATCGATGATCGACACAATCGAGTTGTTGCTACTTTGTTTTCATTCGGTTATCAGTTTGATATAATCTAATGAATTTCATATGGATAAGGAAAATCGTAGACCTGTCTACCCGGCTGTATATATTAAAGTAACTATGCTCATTAAAAATTGTTTCACTGTAAAGGCAGTTATAGCCTACATAATTGCTGTATGTAATGCCTTGAAAGGGCAAACAGAATACAACGTTTGGACATATTGGTTGTATTTCGTGGGCAACTTCGGTTTGCCAAATTGTTCATTCATAAATGGCAGAAAATACAGTTTGATAAAACTGGTTTGATCACCTGATAACATGACGTCATTGGGGATACGAAACTATTTGAGGGGAATTTAAACAACTAGTTAGTAGGTGTAATAGGCTAATGATACTGGAGAGTTATCATGGGTTCCAAAAATTGTTCCAAATGAGAGGTTTGTGGATTTACTTTGTTAACGTAACTCAGATTTAGCCTCTCCAAACAAGCTGTTGTCTGTAATGTTGGCATATTTCAAAGTAAGGAACAATAGTTGGATGGAAAATTCCACAACTATTGTCCAAAGGGGAGCATATAAAGTTAAGAATAGTACCATATTCACCAACAGTTTTATTTCATGCCATCTCTTCCACACCACCCATACTTTCCAACGTTAGGGCTGGTTACAGGCCACGCGACCGAAGGACCGCGAGACCAAAGGTCCGAGAGACCGAAATTAAAAAAGGTCCGTGACACCGAAGGTCTTCCAGACCGAGTTCCGCCAGACCGAAACTATTACTAGGCCCCGCGAGACTGAAACTATTACTAGGCCTATAATAGTGGTAAGACAAATATTACTACCAGTAAAATTACGTTGATAAAGCGTGTAATTAAACAGAATTTACAGCCATTCTTTTCATAGTGGATACTAGTTAATTGCGCAAGGGGGCTGGGGCGGCTTGCATTGATAATAGGCCTCCACCAGTGGCAAAACCAGAGGGGGCCGGGTTGCAGGGGGCGAAAGTCTCTCCACCCCCTCACCCCTGCTACCCCAAATGAAATTTTAGAATACAATATAACTTAATAGGGGGAACGAGCAAACCCGAATCTGATAAATATTCTCAAAATGCAAAATATGTTGATCGGCTTTCTGGGGAGAGTAGTGGTGTATACAGGGTCTTGTGACATGGTGGGGGGGGGTAGGGTGGGGGAAAAACTCATGCCCACGGAAGAATTTCACTTTAGGGAGGGGGCATGATGTTTTTTGCCCGAAATTTCCAAAACATAGGTTGACGCTAAGGGTATTTCTCAAAAAATACATTGCCGAAAACAAGAAACATTTTTGTGTGTTTGTGCTACAAAATGTACAAATTTTAGGAAGTAAATTAGACGTTTTGTTTATTATGAGGAAATTGTGTCAACTGTTACGGGCTAGAAGTTAAAAGTCTGTCCCTAATTAAGCCTGATTTCATAGTAAAATGGGATAATAATGACAGTATACGCTATTACAAGGGAACATGTTGCGGTTCTCGGTTCTATAAGGAGTCACAATTCTTTAGACTGCTCGAATTTCAAATAATGTTTTTGTAATGTAATGTGACAATGTTAAAAAAGTGTTTTAAATTGGTTTTAATCGACCATTTTTCCTTACCTCTTCAGATTTTAGTGGGGGGGGGGGGTGTCCAGCAGTGAAAAATTTGGTTGTTAAGGTTTAGGTCTTCTTATTACCTGCTTTTCTTTTTATCAAAAGACAAATTTTGATACTTTTCAGTTGAGTGGGTAAATACATGCAATTTTTCAGCAAAATGTTTAGTTCAAACAGTTGTTTCTTTTTTTGGGCTTTCTTGTTGTTGTTCTAGTATCTGCACGCAATCATAAAGTGGTGTCACTTCAGGCTCCGGTTACTTGGCTTGGACCTTCAGTCTGGCCGGGCTATCGTTGGACCATCCATAGACCATCAGTCTCCCAGACCACCGGTTTCCGGAAATTCGGTCTCACCGACCTTCGGTCTCGTGGAATTTACCCTTAGGGCTGACCTAAAGTTCTCATTGCTGGGCACTTGATGTTACGCAATTTTGCAGTCAATGACTTTGAGAGCAATGTTAGCGTGTTGTTTTGAATGGAGCGAAACTTAAGCTTAAGAAACTTGACCTTAAGCTGTATATTGAGAAAATGAGGCCTGTCTTGACACTAACCATGTGATTTTACATGCAGGACACTAATGATAATGTGAGTTATACGTGGGTCCCGGAAATTATAAGCGTATTCGAAGATGTTATAACTTCTATTCAGACTAAAAAGGTACCAGTATCGGGTCCCTGTCCAAGAATGGATGTACACTCTGAAATGTGAAATGTGATTGGTCAATCAGTTTGCTACTCAATGCTTCACTTGCCACGAAGTCCGACTTTCTATACTATTATAGACTCACGTTCACGACGTACTAGTTACGTAACTATGTGCGGCCATTCCCCCATACTTATCCAGCTTTCGTTGAATGTACGAACATAACACCATACTTACCCCTAGCAAAAGAAGCAAAACTACGTTTACACTGAACTTTGGACATTCGGTAAATGCAGCCAGTCAATGATTCGTTGCAAACTGTTGCTGATGCAGTTGGAAGAGCACTTTCGAGGGCAAGGGAACAACAACAACAGGACGTACCATCAAGCAGTGATACTACTACTAGTAGTAGTACCACAAGGCAAGAAAATTGGTAAGAAATTGGTAACCCGGAGACAGCAACGGCACCTGAAATCTGATGAAGGGCCTATCATATGCGAACTCAAATTTGGGAGGGGGAACAAAGGGGGGGGGGACAAATGGTGTAATATGAAGTTATGCATTCCTATGTTTACTTAAATTAAAGATTTTGTGATGTGCATTGTTTTCAGGGGGCAAGAAATTTTATTGCCACCTCCTGTCAGCTTTACGTTTTTGCTTTAGTTGTGTGGTATTTCAGAATTTGGATAAATTTGTGAACTACTTAGCCAGAAATTTGAAGAAAGACAGTCAGCAAAACAAAATTCAATGAAGGTATTCTGTATGACTGTAAAACAACAACTCACAAAAAGTCAAATTGGCAAGCAGCTAGAGATATTCAGTTACAACAGCTTACCACTCGATCCCAACAACAGCAAGTTTATGTTTTAGCAATGAAATATATGATCCCTTTCAAGGAGAGAGAACGTGGCATGCATTGGTGCAACTCACTTGCAGCTATGCTATTTGTAACGGGGATATATTGTGTTCCAGTTGTATCAATAAATGTGTATATCTTTTCTTTTTTGGTACAAAGGAATAACTTCAAAGAAAGGGAGGAAGAAGAGACTGGAGTGGAAGACCAAACTTTTCCTTCTACAGAAGACAAATTCCAGACGGACTCCAACATGGAACAAGAACGTTTCAAAGTGAATGGACTAGGTATAAATTTTGGTTTTTATAACAATTGTATCTTTATCATTCACAATGGCATATATGAGTGTGTATGTGGGTTTACCTTATGTGTGATGCAAATGTATAGAAGGGGGAAGGGGGGGTGCTTAAAAATGACAAAGTTGCCCCTTTTGCAAATAAAATGTGTCCCTTTTGCAAAAAAAATGGTTCCTTTTAGCACTGCAAAATAGAAATAGCAGGGCAATTTTTAATTCTAGAAGGGGACTCTTTCTATGTCACCCTCCACTAACTTTGACAAAGGTTCCTTCCCAAACGGTATGATCCCTAGCTTATGAACAGGAGTTTTAATGATAAGAACCTGGACGATTCTCAACTTCATGCGTGGATACACTACGCATATTTATATTAAGTTCAAGAAGCCAGTTAGTTGTTCATAGTGGGTCGAGGGGTATCAGCTGTGATTAAATTGGGCTAAGCTCATATGATATATAAAGACTGAGAGAGGCATAACCATGGACAGATGGTACATTTGGTATGTGTCATATTGAGTACAAAAACTTAGTTTGTGAGAGTTAAAAGGTCATTTAAGGTGAGCAGAGTAAGATTTGTAACAACCTTGTAAATATGGTACATATCTCAGGAAGGCTAGTAAGTTGACATAGCACAGGTCAGTGTATAGTTACAATATGCTGCATATTGTGTAAATACAGTACACCATGTTTATTTGTCTGTACCTCTTACAATGCATCTCACAGAAAAACCATCAATATGTCATAATAATATCTGTGCCTACCATCATTCCTCTTGAAATTCATATTCTGATAGGTTAAACACCCACCTGAAATACATGTAACAAACTTTTAGCCTAGAGTTCAACTGAAACCTTATTAATAGAATACATTACATCTTATAGATTCCTTTCATGATCTTTCAACTCCAAGCAATTGTATAGGGAAATGTTCATACTGTCAGTATGAGTGCTTTGGAGCATGATATGAGAGGATAGTATAGAGTGGTGCTACCATTAGAATCAGATTAAGATGAGGAACTGTTCTTACTGTTAGTACGAGTGCTTTGAAGCATGATATGAGAGGACAGTATAGAGTGGTACTAGCATTAGAATCAGATAAAAATGAGGAACTGTTCATACTGTGAGCATGTTATGACAGGTCAGTATAGGGTGGTATTACTAACTTGCAAAGTATCCCAACTGACTGACAAATGAAATGATACACTGGGATTGCTAATATTGGCCATATGTTGCATTTAATTCATCGTTCAGTTTGGATACATTTACTGTTTCACTAATTTGACTATGTTTTTTGGAAAACTGATTTGCATGTTGTCATTATCCCATGGTGTAATTGTTTTAAACATGTTCATGCACCAATTCTAAACTTGAACAGTCAACTTATTACCTTTACTATTTCACTTGTGAATTAAAACCATTCTTATTATTGTATTTTCTTCCTCCACTCATCAGGAAATGCTAATTACAGCTTTCTGAAACTTTAGATTATGCAACTTGGCTGCAAATCGGACAAAAAGACCCTTTACTGCAGTCACAATTTTTTTTTTGGCTTGGACACTTTGACATAGCATTACTTAATAAATTGTCTTACTTTCATCCAAACTGTGACTTTAATGTAAGCATTCAGTCCACAAACAAGCGGATGTCTTCTGAGGTTGAGGGCCATTACATACATTGGTTCCCCCAGCTGTAGCAAAAAATTAACTTGATACATAAAAACCACAACCTACAAAAACAGATACAAGTATTGCTCTAAAAACCACATCTTACCTTCTAAATTTAAAATGTATGAAATGTTTCACAAAGGTCAAAATCTAAGATTGCAATATATCTAGTTTCCTTTGGAAGTTAAACATGCTTTCATATATGTTCATCCCTACATCCCTAAGAAGCATTCCTTTACCATCCCAAACTTATTTGATGTAAAACCTACCCCCCCCCCACCCACTCTCCCCTATCAAAAGTGAAATACTTAACAATTAATTGCTTTAGGTATTTTCAAATGTCTCTGCTTCTCTTTAAACCTGCTGTTCCTCTATCTTCTCTTAAACTGGAAAATATTTCTTCTTCCTCCTGTTTTTGTAAATGAGGCATTATTTTTTTCTACTTCGTTATCTTCAAGCACAAGAATAAAACATATGGTGTACAGCTAAAAGAAAATGTTTACTAGCTGCCATCTTAGATTCTCACCTTGATTCTATCAGCTGCACCTCCGCTATTAGACCAGGCGATCACAGACCCATTGTTTGAAGATGATAACATCACCTTACCTTCCTGCCTGAAATTATGATACCAAAATCAGTAAAAGAAGAGTAAAAGATGAGTACAATTATGAGCAAACGATAAGTAAAATTATTAGTAAAGATATGTTACATTATTAGTAAACCAGAATGGAAACATTTCATGGTTCCTTGCTGCTGCTCATTGATTTGATTAGAAGGGAACATTCCAAGTGAGTAATGATGAAGCATTCCCTTAAGTTATGTGTACAAACTGTTGTTACCAAAATAATGCTAGCCAGGGCCCTTCATAATATGCATGAACCATTTGTAGCACACATCAGCATGTGTCTGCTATATACAAATATCACTAATCCAATTTTGAAGATCAAATTTTTTTCTCACATTAGCAACTGCAATTTGAAATATAATCCCTCACCCGGTAAAATCATCATTAGTCATGAAAACAATTAGGTTCACCTACTCACTAAATATGTTATCAATTGCAACAAACATTGCCATGTGTAGGCTACATTCCAATAACACACTCAGGTTTATGAAACTGTTACTTATCATTGTCCAGTTATTGCAATTTGAAGATTTTGACGTTTGACCTCATTATTATTATTCATTATATGAGCACAAAATTTATAGGGTTTATCTTATCATTCTGGCCCGATGTGCATGATATCAATTGCAAGACATCAGCATGTTAAGGTTGTCTACCAATATCACCATACCAAATTTGAAGAAACTTTGAAGAAACTTTGAAGAAACAAATTTTGAAGAAACCAAATTTGAAGAAAATGTGGTTGCCAGGTTATTGCAATTTGAAGATTTTCACGTTGACCATGTGACCTCATATTCATGATATGAGCACCAAAATCAATGGGGTTCATCATCTCATTATGGACCACCCACCCAACCACCCATTGATGAGTATGGCATTGATCACTCATTCCCTTGCTGAGTTATTGTGCATAGAACAAGTGTCACACACACGCCTGCGTGACAACAACGGTTCCTTTGCTTTCAGCAAGGAACCAAAAATGAGTAAACTTAACCGAAAAAAAATGAACACAAACATGTAAATTTTAAACTGTGTAAAGGATTTCTTTTACGTGAATGCACAAAATGTCCATTTCTCTGGAAATTCCCTTATTTCCAACTTTTTAAGTTTGTATCAAATGATGGTGGACGATGTGAACTTCGATAACATTGTATGCAAGGCTACCATGGTTGGCCTTGAACTTACTCATTGGCTAACTTGGTGTGAAGCATACTACAGGCAATCCATGTAAATTATTAAGTTCAATCACAATTGAGGGCAGAAACACTCACAATTCAAATAGGTCGTGGACCAAAGTAGGAAAAGTGATCTAAAAATTAACTTTCGTTGCAAACTCACAGGCTATACATGAAACCCATTTTATTTTATAAACAATGTCTTATATTCCAAAACCAGTTGTTCCCAAGCGACAATATTTTTTATGACAAAATGGCCGCCATTTCCCCATACATAGTCTGTACAAAATAGAAAATGTCACAAGTACCATAAACTTGATCAGAAGGAGAATCTGCAATCGTGTTGAGGTTCAGCAAGCTATTTCGAAACATATGTACAATTAAAACTATTTTTTATTCTACCCAAGGTCACAAAGTACTAAAAATTGAATAGAGGGCGCTGTCCATTACACATTATGATGAAAATACTTTGCGATGCTTTTCTTTATAATTCATGGACAACATGTCATAACTTGTGGTCATTTGCCAAACATCATTCTCCCCAGACCTATCCATTGCACTGTGCACTTCCCATACATATGTAACTGGACATGGATATATTAAAAGTTCTTTGAACTCCTGCCACTCTCCAAAATTTCGGAGATTAAACCCCCCCCCCCCCCCTTGATTTGAGACAATTTTAATTGAAAATGTTGAGGCAAAGTTAAAGGATAGGGAAGGTGTGGGATAGGGTGGGGTGGTGTAAGGAGGGGACATACATAGAAATCTAGTTTATGAATGAGGAAAGCATAATGCCAAAGTATAATGTAATGAAGGAAAGAAAGGTATGTTAGTTTCAGTTCTGCATTATATTATTATTGCAAAAGATCTTTTTTTCTGAAATTTGTTGAAGCATTTGTTTGTAGAATCACTTTAAAAAGAACCATTGCCTTATGAATAAAGAAGTGTATTAACCTAATACAGGCATTCAGCATATTTGATCATTGGCATGTATGAACACTGACAGTATTGTAGTTATCGTTACAATACTTGAACAAGACATTCAACATGCACTGAGTTATGTGGTGCAACGATTATGAATTTGATAAAAACATTCAGAGAGTCAAATGACTTAGAGATTCCTTGGAAAACAAGATTTTAAAACTAACATCACTGTTGACTTAAAGAGAAAAGTAATTTAGTGTGCCTAAATGCAAGTTTGAAATAACTGTTACTTCTTAAAATATTATGTTCACAAGCCAAGGCATCACAGGCACACACTATATCACCAGTGCATAAATTCATTTTTACCATGATTGTCACACTGAATTAACAAGTGAAAACAATATCTATATCCAGTATGTATACATTTTCATACAACAGGTATCTATGAAGTACATTGTGCATGTTCATGAAAAATTTCCTGAATTTAGACAACAATTTTTCATCATGTAATCTCTCATGCAGAATTGACAGGTCTTGAATAATACAACTAAGCAGTTAATACCTAAATCACTTCTCCATCAGTATCAACCTCCTCTTCATCATCATTTGAAATAAACTTATTGTCACAGTCAGAACAGCAACATAGATCTGTACATGGCAGTCCATTTTGTACACATGCATAAACAATTTCTTTGTTGGCATTTTGATATTTTTACATCCACACTGAACAAATTCAAGTACACTATCAGGTGCAGGGGGGTAGACCATCCAATCAATATCAAGGTTATCATCGACTTCTTTCCTTCCATAGTTTATGGGTGGAGGAACCTCAAGAAACTGTTCCAAGAATACCTTGTGTATGGCAGTCTTGTAGTTTGCACGTAAAATATGCTTTTGCAGGGCATCCTGATTAGGAGGCATCCCAGTTTCAAACCTTACATCAAGCTTGAACAAATTCAACCTTGCTTGGTTCACAGCTGTGCATGCAGTCTGGCAATACAGACAACAAACAAATGATTGTAGTGATTTGACAACTCATTTGAGACATCAATAGTTTCTGCAAGTGAAGAAAATGCTTTACAAAATTCTGGCATAGACTTTAGTAATTTAAGGCATTTAACCTTACTCTTACCATTAAATGAACACACCCTGTAAAAACATGGAAACCAATCAATGCAGAAGAGAAATATTTTCCTACGTTATCAGCTACTTGCGATACATCAATAATGCGCTTCTTATTTCCTACTCTTGTACTGAAAAACAATCTTGTAGAAAGGGTACTGCGCATTGCAACAGCTATAATCATTACATCAGTATCTGGCCGGCTCTTAATGATGTTGTTACACTTCGTAACACTAGATGCATGAAAGCAATGGAGAAAAATCCTGGTATCAGCCTCTTCATGGTTACACTGAAGGGCAGGCACAGGTTTACACTCAACTCCTGACTCTGTTGCACATATTTGATGACATTCTTGATCATGGGCAATGAAAATCACCACACAACGCAGGTCCACATCACCAGAAGACCA
>KN888263.1:53421-71829 GCA_000934455.1 Apostichopus parvimensis | reverse complement strand
ATTTGTTTAATGTCATCTTTTGAGAAAGTGAATAAGTTAACCAAGGGAATTGGGGAGGGGGTGGGGGGGGGTTGAGTGGATGAAAGGGCTTTGTACTGTATGTGTATATACTGAATTCAAAGTTAATATTTGTATATCAAAAATTGCACATAAATCTGTATTGTAAATTGCAATAGTTATGGACCTAAGATCCATCTTGAGGTTGGGGTGGTTGTAGAGGGACCATATTTAACTGGATATTAATTCATGCAGATAAAGGGGATGGGGTGAGGTTGGTCATGCTTTGTTTTCTTTTCTTCTTGTTGAATATTCATTCTGGATAAATCAGTCAACATGTCCAGATTTGAAAGCAGATGTTTGCTATATGCCTAATTTGGACAGTAATTTTGCCAACTGATATGAATTGTATTGTTAACAGTTTTGTATTTAACCAAGTATGAATATGGTTCTTGATGCTAAAGAGGCCCTGACCACAATGCTAAACTGTGAACCGCTCGTGCAATAAATGACTTTGCAAGTGGAATGTAAGTGTCATGAACAAAATAAACCGAACATTTCTTTTCATTGGTGCATAGCATTTCTTTCCAATTTGAACAAAAGAATGTGTAGCATCTATTCTCTCAATGGCAAGAAGTCCATGAAATTCAAGTCAAGGCACCATGCATTTTATTTATCGTCAAGTCAGGTCACAGTACATTTAAATAATGTCAAGTCAAGTCACAAGTCATTTAACATGCTAAGTCACAAGAAAAAATTGCCTCGACTCGAGTCCAAGGCATTTACTCGAGTCGACAACATTGACATTTTTAACCTATTGACTTTCAGATATTTATCATTTTTATTAATTTTTATAAACTTCATAATCTACCCCATGTGACTATGGTGAAAGAAACAACCCTCTCTATCTAGCAATTTTCATCATTAAAATAATGTCATTTTCATTTTGCAGGATTTGATTTCTACTATGGACTACCGTACAGTAATGACATGGGCTGTTCAGACGACCCCGGCCATAATATCCCCATCGGTAATCCATGCCCAAAGGATCGCTTGGGAGAAGAAGGTAAGTGAAAGTAAATCCTCACCCATACTGGTATTTCAGACATTTTAATTGTAAGTACAGCCAAATCCTCATGTGACAGTGTTTCTCAAGAGAACCGTTTTGGACACAGTTTAATATGTCGAGCAATGTCATCATGCATGATACAGCCCTATGAATGACGTTTCTTGTGGACCGGGGAAACCCTATGGTTAGGGTTAACCCCTAGGGCTAAACCCTAACCCTCACCCGAGAAATACTGCATCATGCAATACCGTACGTCTTTAGGCAATGCAACTTGCCACATTATAACTTGTCTTGAGAGATGAATAAAAAACTTGTGGTCTTGGTGCAGCACCATCCATCAATGAATATTCATAGCAGAAATTTTGTAAGGCCCACCTCTAGGATAACTTAAGTTTATCTACCACCATTTCGTGTATTTTTGTAGTACATTTCTTTAGTTTTCTATTTTTTTTAACGACTGGATTTGAATTGGTATTCGCTTGCCTGGCACTGAGGATAAACACAATGGGTCAAAGTGCAATGTATATCAGCAGAGGTGGTCAAAATGGGCAAAGAAATTTCACACATGATATCTCAAGAAAGAATTGAAGTTATATAGAAGCTTGGGTGATTAAAACGAATTACGCATTCGGTCCAAAATTCTCAGACCGTGTATTTATTTATTTTTTCATTCCAAATTTTAACCAATTCTTTGTATTAATTTTCCACCAGATTCAACATATCCTGGAGTTCCTTTATATTATAATAAATCCATCGTCGCACAGCCTGTGAACCAGACATCCTTGTCGAAAAGATATGCTGAAATGGCGGTAAAGTTTATCAAAAATGAGTAAGTGTTTTGCATGTGGTACATTTTGCAAATTTTTTTTGTCGACTATTAAACAGTTTTGCTAATTGGAAATTTTTTTTTCGTATTGTCATTGTTATAGCAGTCACTTGAGTTTCGTTACTATCAAAATTTATAATAATAAAATAATCTTTCTGAAAAATTTGCACTGTGCCAGTGCTCTGAAATATGTCTTCTTTTTGCCTGAAGTGGTGGCAGTCAACCAGATGGAAGAACCCAAACATGTAATTTACAACCTCCAGTCATTCACAGAGAGGCATTTTCATGCCAGTTATGCCACAGATTTGATACCTACTTTCATACATAGGCGTAGGGAGGGGGGGGGGGCTGCAGCCCCCCAACCAAAAATGTTTGTGAAAATTTGGGCAATATGCTGAGAATTTTTCGGGCACCTACTGAAAGAAAAATAATTTGCAATGTGTTTTTCAATGGTTAAACTGATATTATTATGATCATCATTATTGTAACGAATTCCCCAATAATTATAACCAATATGGAAGAGTAATAACACGGCAAACGATTGTATGTTATTGGCATGCGATGTAATAACCGATGCATGCCTATATGATATGCACATAAACATGTTGAATGCGCGCGGAGCGCGCAAAACGTTTTGGTTATATTTTTCGTGCAAGTCGTTACAGCCTATGCTTACGCCTATGCTTATAAACTGTATGACAGTGTCATATGTATTATGTCAAGACTTGATGCTTGTATTGAAATGTTCAGAAATTTTCATGATTAACCTTTTTTGCTTGAATGTCCCTTATATATAGAGTGCTAAATATACCAACGATACTGTTCTTGTGTACGGGAAGAGAAAAATAAAAAACACAAATACAGTCAAGTTGTTTGGGTGACAAGAATATCTGGTTAAAATAAATCCATTCTTTCATATATCTGTATTGGACTCTAATGTCGACCGAAACCTCTCAATGGATCTATAAAAGGGAACGTTAAGGCCTGCAGGGCTGGCTAGCCACACGTAAATTCTTCCATTCGCAAATAATATGTCAACGTGAATAAGTGCGCCAAAGTTTTAGATCTGGACCGCTACCAAAACAGGATCTTACACAGAAGCAAGATGAAGGAGAGTAGGTGTGGATTTAATAGAAAGGAAAGGGTAAAGGAACTAAAGAATGCAAAATTGTTGGATAAAAATATGAAGGGGAAAAAATGTGGTTACCAGCAAAAATTGTATCATTCAGCAAATGTCTCCCATCCCCCTCCTCCTCCCCCCCCCAAAAAAATGTATACAAATTCAGCGGTGTCAACAGATGCCGACTGCTCTCCTGTTCCGATCATTTCCGCCGCTCTTCTTTTGATCTAATTTTGGTTTAAATTCTTTCTCTTAATATTGGTTTCTCAAGACAAGATGACAAGCCTTTCCTGCTGTATGCGGCACTCACTCACATGCACGTACCTCTGCTCTACATGGACCATTTCAAGAACAAGTCCCTGAACAAAGGAGTCTACGGAGATACACTCTTGGAAATGGACGACACGGTTCAAAACATCGTGAACGCTGTCAAAGAGAGCGGTCAAGAAAAGAACACGCTGGTCTGGGTTGCAGGTGAATCATTCGTGAAGTCAATCAAACCTTTTCTCGCTTATCATGAGCCTAAGCCTACTGTGCTATGAAGAGAACTCATCAGGGGAAATTCATACCTATGCTCACCATCCCTAAGGTAGTCGATACCTAGACTTACCATGAGCCTAAGCCTACTATGCTATGAAGTCTCTCAGCAAACTATATTATGGTCACCAGGTGATCTGTCTAGTCAATAGTCATTTAAGATATCCAAAATTCCATTTTGTTTATTTTTCCAATATTATGGTAAAACAAATTAATTTCATCGATATGTAACCTTCAAACGTTTATCTTTTCTCTTTGTTAGGTGACAATGGACCTTGGGAAGCTAAATGTGAGCTTGGAGGGGACCCTAGTCCTTTCATTGGCGTTTGGCAAAAGATGGAAGGTAAAGTATCTTTTCCACTTTTATTACTTTATTTCCTTTATAGTTTTGTACACAAATACCAGGCAATATATAAAAGAAGAAAAAAGAAATGGCCCCTAAAACTTTTCTCAACATACATTATTCAGTCTAATGTCCCTTGTAGAATGCACAAAGGATGAAACTGTATCCTATTGCCTCCTCCCCCCCCACCCCCTTGCACATCACCCACCCCTTTAGGGTGATAGGTTTTGTTGTGAAATTAGGTTTCATATTCAAGTTCAAGTTTAGTTGTTTCTTTACAACTGACAGGTAGAAATACAATATACATAACTTATAACAATGTATATTAATCAAGTGTGTGAAAGTAGTGTCCTATAAAACTTAACAGTAGAAAAACTCCCAACCAAAAAGAAACAAAAGAAAAATTTACATTTACTTATTGACATTTTTTCTTTACAATTACACTACTTCAATTGAATATTTTGCATGCCTTGTTGATTGTTGTGTATAATAATCCAGGTGCTGGCTGGATACATAATTAATAACTCAAACAGAGTTATGAGAGATATAACATTAATAATGTTCCATTCATTGGTTAGTTGTCTTTCTTTTGAAATGTGAAGCAGACCGTAACATTTTCATTTTCGTTGGTATTGTATTACAAGTCTTAAAGTGGCATGATATCTTTTAAAAGTTATATTTTCCAAAGTTTTGTATGAGCTGCACATCAGCAAACATTATCAGCATGTCTTGTATGGTAGTGATGAATAACATTATTACTAGAGCTAAAAATCATTGAATGCAGGGGGTAAGTTGTTATTTATAGATTTGGTAACGAAACATGCAGTATGTACATTAATAAGATCATCAAGTTTTAAACCATATAACCATATAACCATTTCCTTTGGAACTTAAAACCACATAAGAGTTATCTAATATACTATGAGAATTAGTAAGAATGAAGGATTAAGTTTGATTATCCAGCAGGAAATAGTTTCATGCATCGGGCTTTCCAGTGTGTTTTCATAATAACAATTGACACCTATTTATCTATCCTGAGGTTTTGTCATCTTGGTCATACAAGGGACCATCAAAAACTTAAAAATGTCTTCATTCATATTTTTAGTTATTAACTGGAGCCGAGAGACAACCAGCTTTCAATAATAGGATTTAGTTTGCTTTTCCTTCTTGACGCATTGCGCGCTGCTATTATTATTATTTTTTATAATAATTATTAATAATTAATATTAAATAATTAATTAATAATAATAATAGTTTTTATTATGACATATTTTCTGTCTTGCATTAATCACGCGCAATTGCCCAATCGACGCCCCTATATTCGTAACTGTCACGCAGGCAAAAGAGGGCAAATCTTCCTGAATGCATGGTGCTGGTTGATTGGTCATTGGCAGATGAACACGCAGAAATCACGTTTGCGAGTGTTCTCCGTGCAGACTACGCCAAACTTTGAAGAGAGCCACTGAGCAGCGGCACACAAATGGAATTCCAAGTTTATCGACTCGTGTGTCCATCTTTATGAAGAGACAAATGTACTTGCTGAATGTTACTGTGACTGTGAGTTAACAGTATGGCACGAGTACATCAGGTTAAAACTATAGAACCCCACCAGGGTAGTATTTGATGATAGTATTTGCAAGTGCAGTGTTACTGAGTTCATATTTTGTCCTTTTGTAGGCGGTGGAGGTAGCACCAGTAAAATGACCGTCTGGGAAGGGGGCCATCGTGTCCCGGCAGCAGTATACTGGCCGGGGACCATCAAGGGAGGGCTAGTCTCGGAGGTCACCACCAGCATGCTAGACATCTACCCGACGATAGCGTCGCTCGCCAACGTCACTCTGCCCGGAGACAGGATTTACGACGGGAAAGATATCACAGATCATCTCTTGGGAAAACCGTTTCCGAAAGATAGGGTTAGTCTCAAATCTAAAAGAACCATTTTTTTAGTCAGTACACCCTTACTACATTTCAATTTACCACACCCCCACACACCTCCCCCTCCCCCCTTGGGCTTTCAGAATTTGCTGTGAAAGGTGTTGGCTTTACAGATATTTAATTCAGCGTTCCGGTAGAGCAGATTTCAAAAATAACCGTTGAAAAGTTTGACCTTTCCAACAAAATACAGATATATTTTTTTTTTAAATTTAAAGTGTCTTTTACTAACTGCCATCATGTTTAGGCCCATTATACCCACAGAATAGGCAATTTAATGACTATTGGTTGGCTCTTTTTTTTTCTTTTTTTTTGGTGGGATAATGGTTGATGAAAGCTGGCTTATGCTCTTTCCAAGGAGTTGCTTAAAGCTTTAGGTGACCAGTAAATTCAATTGGATTTTGCATTTCTATTTTCTGGACTGTCACGGTCATTCCTTTTCAAACCAATCCTGTTTGAGTTTTGAACGGGTCAAGAGATGCTGGTTTCTATTTGCCTGCTGGTTGTGGGAAGCTAGTGGTTAAAATGTCTAAACCACAGCATTCTTCAGACAGTTGGGGAGTCCACTAGCATCACTAGGGTGCATGTTATGTCAAACACTTATAGTGTCGTGAACCCTCATGTATATTTAATATATGCAGATGTATGTAAATTAACTTTTCCCTTAAATGATTTCCAGGAATTAAACATATATAGAGTGTGATTGGCTGCTGCTGTCTTGTGACAGAAACGTTAAGTTATGATTGGATAAAAGTGACATGTCTTTTACCTCGTGTATGGCAGTTTAGTAAGCTAATTCAGTCTCACTGTATACCTCTACTGTGTAAGGTCTCCATGTGTGAAAGGCACGTTAAACATATTATAACCACAAATTATATAGGTTTCAACATATTTAATCTAATCAATCCTGCAAAATAAATAGAACTAATCATTATATATCTCTGTTGGACTGGTAATTTGCGTTATTCGTGTCGTCCCTACCACGCGACCATCAAATGCCTTACTGTACCAGGACGGACGCGACAGTGCACTAGGCCTGCATGCTGGTTCCTGCCCTCACCTCCGTCAGGTGTATAATACATGCCCTCTGCTCTCCCATTCCCAAGGAAGAGCTAATTTAACCTTCATTGTGCTGCGATAGAGGCAGTTTAATTTCTCCAAGTACAGTAGGGGTACATTCGCTGGTAAATACAAGTGTTGGTAGTTGGCCGTTTTATCAGAGGCAATGTTTGACAACCCCAAAAACAAGTCAATGGAAATTTTTTACATATGTGACTTGAAATGTGGAATAAAACACAATCTGGGGTATGCTTTAATTACTTTGACACACAGAAAAGAAACTACTCATTACATGAGATGGCTGTAATTTTAAAAATATCCTTTGATATCATTCTACCATCATTCTTTAACAGTCAGATGAAGTATTGTCAAAATATTTTGAGGAATGAAGGGGCAGAGAGAAGGAGGGAGGGGGTTACCTACCTATTAACAATTTAAAATGATTCCTCCATTTGATATGTATTTTTTTTCTATGAGTATTGCTATGAGAGAACAATGAGTATTGAGTATGTATTTTTTTCTATGTATTTTTTTTTTATGAGTATTGCTATGAGAGACATTGAGTATGTATTTTTTTTCTATGTAATTTTTTTCTATGAGTATTGCTATGAGAGATCTATGAGTATTGAGTATGTATTTTTTTTCTATGTATTTTTTTCTATGAGTATTGCTATGAGAGAACAATGAGTATTGAGTATGTATTTTTTTCTATGTATTTTTTTTCTATGAGTATTGCTATGAGAGAACAATGAGTATTGAGTATGTATTTTTTTTTCTATGTATTTTTTTTTACGAGTATTGCTATGAGAGAACAATGAGTATTGAGTTTTTTTGTTTCTATGAGTATTGCTATGAGAGAACAAGAAATATCTGAAAAGGTTACAGCTTGACCCCACCTGGATCCTCACCAAGGTTCTCTCTCAGCACTCATGGCCAATAACAGTGTACCCTCCCCCCCCCCCCCCCCCCCCTCTACCCATTCACCAATCAAAAGTACCTTCTTATACATCTCATGTTGTATCATTATTTTTATTCACAGGTGCTGTACCACCCTAATAGTGGTGCATTGGGAAGTGTGTCTGGGGACTTTGGTGCTGTGAGAGTTGGTGATTACAAAGCAGTTTATTTTACAGGTGAGTATTAAGTCAACACCTCCAAGATATCCACATCTCTTTGTTCAAACAATTTAGCTCTGTTTATCTTGTAAAGTCCTTTGGTCAATTTATGAAATATGGTAGAAAGGCAGGGGAAATGGTTACATTTTTCTCTTAGATATTTTGAAAGCTTCGTCTTGCATTGAATTTGATACATTGGTTTTCTTGTCAAGTTAAGTTAAAAGTCTTGCCAATAATTTCTGTTGCTATTGTGTTTTTAAAATAATTATCGAAAGGTTCCTTGTCGCTGGGGGAATTTTTTTTTTTATCTTCATTGGAGCCAAGTACTACACAGACTATGTGTAATTTTCATTAGATGTATTTCAACTGGTAGGTTGTCCTGCTTATGGATTTGATTATTTTTATTGGTCTAGTTTTGATTGTAGCTCTATCTAGTTTGTTTAAATATAATTTTGCAGGAATTTCTGCAAACAAATGTGAAAAAAAAAATGTTATTTGTTTAAATGTGACACACTGTGTACAGTTGTTTGGATGAAATAAACATGTTTGAAGATATGGAAAGAAAGTGACTTTAGTACTTTTTTGGACTTGATACTGGGTCCTAGAGGAATTGAGCTTCACAACTTCACAGCATACAGTTGTATAGTAGTATTACTCAGTGTAAAATCCCTTCGCTGTGGTCTAATCAATCTATTATAGGAGGAATCGCAGATTGCAGTGGGAAGCTGGGAAAGGCAGAGAGCCACCACCCTCCTCTGATCTTTAACGTCAGAGAGGACCCCATGGAATCCAAACCTCTCGATCCCGGTTCCAAGTTATATCAGTCCATCTATGCAGGCATGAAGGAGGCGATGATTGACATCAACGCCAGCTTGAAGAACGATAACAGAACAGTGGCAGATTATACAGAGGACCCGAATGCTAAGCCATGTTGCAATCCACATCACGTCGTCTGCAGATGTCAAGACTGAGTCGGTAGGGTGGGCGGTCACCGAAATGTACCGTGGTAGTCTTTCTTAATCAGTACAGAGACGAAGGATTAATCTCTCCTTTCGTAGACTGATGAGGTATTATGAAATACATCTGCAAGGGCCAAAAATTGTGCCATTTCTTTCAATTCCCATGTATGAGTAGTATAAAATCATGTCCAAATTGAGGTTTAAAATATATATCTTCAAGGGCCCAAAATTGTGCCATTTCTTTAAATTCCCTTTGGATGAGTAGTAGAAAATATGGTCCAAATTGAGGTTTAAAATATAGTAGTTTTATGTGGAGTAAGTTTGTCATGTGACAAATAAAATGTGTAATATACCAAAGACGAAAACATTGTAAAATATCTTGGAGTTAGGATGTGGAGTAAACAATGGCTACTGAAAATAACTATATGCATGATGATTCAGGACCACATAAGCCTAGTAACTAGTTAACTTTCTTGGTAATAGTTGGTCCAGTTTGAGAACTTGCAAATTTTTGCCTTAATTTGTGCCTTAATTTTACATATAGAATTGTGATATGAACAAAAATATGCATCAGATAAATTCTAACACATTTTGATCTAAGTCTATGTTTTGGTTGAACTGTAAGCACCTTACCTCAAAGAAGCAATAAGAGAATTTACAAATTTACAAACTAGGACATTTATTTTTGTCAATTTGTTTATTTTTCTAATTTCCTGTTGAAAAGCTGTGTGTGTTTTATTATTATTTTGTTATTTGTCCTGTTTATTTTATTTTTACAATTCCATGGCTATAGTCTAGTATTCCTATTCTTATTTATTATTTCTTCCTTTTCACTGTTATCAGTACTCCACCAGAAGGTGACTTTAACTTCATTAATAATTCAATACATGCAGGCACATGTACCATCATTGTATAAATAAAAATTGGGAATAGACATTCAATTTATAGTAGTTCAATAAGGTAATAGTATATTATATCATAGAGTGAGATCTTTAAATCAAGATCATTTGCACACCCTTGTATTGTTATACAGAAAATTGAACACCGATGAAAGGGGGGGGGGGGTGTTCCTTTTAGAAAATGGAACCACCACAGGTTTAGATTTGAAAAGATCAATGTGGCATAAGTTTTTAGAAAACATGTTGCTAGATAATACTTGTCAAAAACTTGCTTGTACATGACATTTTGGCATCACTTGGGGTGGGGGTGGGGGGGGGTGAATTCTCATTCTCAGCAATGGATAAATAGTAGAAAATAAATAATGTCACAAAAATAATATTTTAGAGTATTCATCTTTGTCTTGCTTTAATAACAAGTAACTCTTCTATACAATATTGTGCCTTTTTAATATAAAGATAGGCCGGTATAATACCTTGAACCTTAAAACATCAAGAGTATTAATTAGCCTATACATAGCACTCGTATTAACAGTACCAGAGACTTGTTTACTACCTTCCCACCCCCCCCCCCCACTTTCTCCTCCCCAGTGGCCAGCTAGTGTAAAACATGACAAAACTCTTCCTTTTAAGCTTGTTTGTGACACTACTTTCTAGGAAAAAGGTCACAACTTTTATTTAAGTTTGTAGTTTCAGCGGTTGCAATAACTGATTAGTAATGTTAGATAAACTATACTCCTGTGCTCCTGTAATGTAAGACCATCATAGAAGACATATACCCCCTCCTCACCCCCCCCACCCCTCCCAACCCCCCTCCCCTCCCAACCACCACCTGATAATTTATATATGCTTGATTGGATAGTTGTGAGAAATACCCCAGGTGATAGTGTAGATACTCCATTCAAAATATCTAGGGAGTGCTACTCTTTTTTTCTTTTTTTTATCAGTTGTGTGGTGTGGTGTTTTCAACCTACTTGTGAAAATGCCACATGCCAATCAGTTAGTGCTCTCAACTTTGTAGAAGCTGAAAGTTGCAAATAATCTGTATACAAAAGTACAAATATATTTCAAAAAAGCCTCCAGTGTCAGTTGATGTGATGGCCTAGTAAAGCAGCAGGAATATACATATATATCAGTACTACTGTGTTATGGTATAGGAATTGGAATGCCTGTATTGCCATACATAGTGGCTTGAGACAAGACCACATAAAGCGATAGCAGTTAATACACAGTACTGCTGCACACCATAGAATTATTTTAAAGTGCAGATTTCTTCCATAGGTGCTATCAGAAGACAACCAAAATTAATATTCAGCGCTTCAACCCATGATACCAAATTTAATCTGTTTGCGCCAAGCCAAACCGAACCATCAGGGAAAACAATCGACCTCCTGGCATTTACTCGGTAATATTCAAATACTTTTTTTGATGCAATAGAGAGAGAGTGCTAGTTGCAGAGTATTCCCTAGGCTAACGTACACGTTCCTCAAAATTGAAACCATGCCTTGTATGTAGCTTAATGTTTGCTAGATCAAAGAGTGACTTTAACGAGAAGCATCAACTGATGGGCATAACAAATTCTGTGCAGTCTGCAGTTGTACAGATTATGTTGCCATGGAAACATGTGTTAACAAAAACCCGATTCCAAAATGCATGTATACCGTGCAAGACAGGTCTTCCATATAAATGCCAACAAAAACATGGAAAAAGTATGTCAAGTATTTAAGCATTTATTACAATTGAAGCATACTTTAATCAAACACTTTTTTTGGCAATTATCGGGTCCCTTTAGGGTAACAGACTTACTAACAAGTCCTAAATACACCTGTTGAAATATGTGCCAAAACAAAAAAAACAAAAAAAAAATACTGCATATTTGCACAGCAAGAGAAGCAGTACTTCAAATGCATTAGGATCTCTTAGCAGGAATTTCATCTAGTGGTAATTACCTAATGATCCATGATTTAAACAAATTCTGGAATTTTATTAATATCAGAGCTCCACCAGTTCCACAATTCTTAAGACCTACTTTAGGCATAGCTGATTGCACCCAACAAACCTATGTAAAAGCTCTGTTTCTTAATAATTTTGGTTTAATATGGCAAACCCAAATGAAACTACTGATGTTTCTTTGTACCAAAAATGCTATACAAACATCTTTGCATTTGAGTAACAATTTTTGATCATTTCCTTATAAATTATATGAATGAATTTTTTCCCCAACAAAACACAGGAAGATATGACCGTTTCTGAATATTATTGTTGTTAGATAATCCCAACCAGCCAGCCTCTCATCATATTAATCTGTGATCTCTCTAACTGATGCTCCAACTTTACAAAAGGCCCCATCCCTACTGTATGTATGCAATAGACCAGATCTGACAATTACGACAACTGTACCACCTGGCCTGGGAGTTCAAAACCCCAGTCTGGTGATTCATCTCGGATCTGTTCTTTTGTTTATCGCCTCCTGGACCTCTTCCTTGAATGGCCTGACCTACGATGACCCCAATCTTCGTCACTGCTGTAGTAAACTGACGATCTCCTGCGACGGCTTCTAAGATTGAATAAATGTGTATTTAAAGTTTTCCACAAACCAAAAAAATATGTTTTCCGAATTCAGGTATCGGCATACTCATGCATCTCAATGTAATGAATGAAATCTGTTGAGGTGAGACTAATGACCAATACTGCCCCCAATCTTCATCACATACTGACCAACCCCCCCCCTCTCCCCCTCCACCCCACCCTGTCAGGAAACTCTCCTTTTGGTGCATTGTGGGGATAAGGAACTCGAAAGCCCACCTCAACATATTGAAACAATCCTCCCCTAGATTAACAGGGCTTTATGAGTGGTCCCTCCTGTTCCTGTTTAAATGGTGTTGACTTTGGTGGTAGATCTTGTAGGTATAAAATCATATCAATATCATATCAATATCATATCAACCATAAATCTCTGACCCCCAATTTTCTGGCTATATAGCATCTGGGAACAGATCATATATCAATATCAGTCCAATGAGAGATGGTCACTTGGACTTTTGCGCCACTGATCTAGTTGATCTGGCGTGGATTGACATGGTGTTACCCACCACAAACCAAGTAATAGTAAATGAGATGGAGGGAGTAAAATACCTGTGTGTATGGTGAGTGTCGTCCCTCTCTCTCTGGTGCGAGCTCCTTTGACTACTGACGTTGTTCGAGGTATGTGCGGGATGACGGCCATTGTCACGATGATCAGAAGATGCAGAGGTGCGTCTCGATGTTTCGACTGAGCCCGCGGAGGGACTCCAGGTGCCGTCGCTGCTGCTGTTCATCTGCGCCACCGTGTTTAACAGATGAGAGAAAGGGACGGGCGAGGAAGGTGGAGAAGTGTCGCTCGTGCGTAGGGATTCCATGACCGACGAGACGGGGGAGCCATCGCTCCCAGTGGGCTCAAAAGAGTTATCGTCCGTATTGGTGGGAGAGTAAGGTGTGGTGGGGGAACCCACAGGGGTGACGTCATTGTCCCCTTCCTCGTCCCTGCCGCTCGAGATGTCACCGTCTAAGTTGTTGCTGGTGCTATCGGCGTTATTCAGGTTCGAACTCCTCAGACTGTAACGGGTCTGTTCGCCCTGCGACGAGGCCCGCCTACGGGACTGGCGTCCGTCCCTCTCTGCGCTCTCCGATGATCCGTGATCCTCTCTCGACTCCCCGTACGACTCTTCGACGGACGAACTCCTCCTGTGGCCCCGATCGCTGCCGTCACCGCCTCTGGGAGAGTTTGGAGAGTTGTCGGCATCGCTGGCCAGCAGCGCATCGACCGCGGAGTCTTCCAAATCTGCCATGTCTGTCTGATCGTCCTCCTCGGTATTGAGCCAGGACCAGTTACTGTGCTGGTCCTCTCGGTTCACCGGCGTCCCCCTCCCCGTTATGAAACTGTCGTCGGAGGCCGTGTCGCCCCAACGGTCCTCTCTGCTGTCGTTCTCCCTCAGCGGGGACTCGAAAGAGTCTGGTGTCCTCTGGGAGTTGTGTTCATCCTCACCGTAACTATCGGGTACGGGAGTCGCGGCTCCCCCCGTGGAATAGCTTGAGCGGTCGTCGTTGGGGCTGTCTCTGGAGGCAGCCGAGCTCTGATGTAAATGCAGTTTACTTTGTAACGACTCCACCTTCTGCTGTAACTTACTGAAACTTTCCGACAGGGATTTGTACTTCTTATTGAACATGGCCTCCATACCTGTAAAAGAATTTGCAAAGACTTCGTCAAAAAAAGATATCTTAATTCACTTGGAAATATGATTAAACTTGCAAATTTCCTTTTTACTTTCATATTCTCCGATTTTGCACTCTGTTATTTATACATTGTGATATATCGCATTTTCATTTGTCTGCATCGATCAGGAACAAATTTGAAATATCCAACAGTAAATTAATTATAAAGCTGCACATTTGCTTCACAATGTCAGCTATTAACAATTTTATGGGCCCCCAACACCCCCCCCCCCCAAAAAAAAAGGGATTGAGGCACTGTATGCCAGTCAAGTGAGTTTTTACCTACTGTCATAGCATACTTGTACTCCCAAGGCGAAGTTATACATTTCAAAATTTTTATGAAGACAAATCATGAAGCTCAAACTCGTAATGCAAACCATGAATGTTAAATTAGCTCTTTTACGGACACCAATATAATACACTAAAATATAGCTGAGGAAAGCAAACAAAGCATTTGTTAAACACTTTGCTTCATATGTAACTACAGGAGTAAGTACCTTCCATATTTGATTTCAACACTGCCACGCAACTATGGTTCTGTTCTTGGTCCGCTGCGACCGGAAAACCGCACCCCTTTCGACAGACTACCAGGCGAAAGTGACACTCCTTCTCATGGGCCAACATGTCCTTTCTAAGTACGGTGACCTCACAGCCGGTGTTCATACACTTCAAAGGTAAGTAGTCGCACTGCTTCACGTGTACGTCGTAATATTCAAGTTTGACACCTTCGATGCAGCCGTGGCTGTAATTGTCGCAACGGATTATCAACCTGTTGATCATGTTCCTCACGATGGGGATCACCGGCTTAAGCTTAGAGATTCGTAGACTCTTACGACAGTTGGGACAGTTCTTGCGGTTGGTCAGCCAAGTCTCAATACAGACCTATAAGTTAAGAAAGTTAAAAAAAAAGGAAAAGTAACATAGGACCTATAATGAGAACATTTTACCAGTTGATATAAGAATAAAGTACTGTACTATAAATACTAAGTAGAAGTAAGTACTGTACTGTTAATACTAAGTAAATAGAAGCAAGTGCTGTACTGTAAATACTAAGTAAGTAGTAACAAGTACTGTACTGTAAATACTAAGTAAGTACTGTACTGTTAATACTAAGTAGTAGCAAGTACTGTACTGTAAATACTAAGTAAGTACTGTACTGTTAATACTAAGTAGTAGCAAGTACTGTACTGTAAACACTCAGTAAGTACTGCAAGTACTGTACTGTAAACACTCAGTAAGTTGTAGTAAGTACTGTAAAATGAAAATACTAAGTAGGTGCCATATTGTAAATACTAACAAAGTAGTAGTAGGTACTTTACTGTAAATACTAAGTAAGTAGTAGAAAGTACTGTACTGTAAATACAAAGTAAGTACTAATAAGTACTGTAAAAATACTAAACTTGTAAGTGCTATAATACTAAGTAAGTAGTAGTAAGTGCTGTAAATACTAAGTATTACTGTAAGTACTGTAAATACTAAGTAAGTAGTACTAAGTACTGTAACAGTGAAACCATTTATATAGCAAATCACACTGGCCAGTAATAACCATCAAGATAGCTGAAACTTCCAAATTGGCCAATTGGTACTGTTCAGGTATGTATACAACAAGTATAATACACACAGCAGTACTTAAATGCTGATATGTAGTAGGTGTTTTCTACGTTCCTTCTGAAAGAAAAATGTTAACAGGAAAACAAAAGCACACAAGAACAATGAAGGCATAAAACCTTGGTCTATAGTCTCAGAAGTGGCAGCAAAGCAAAATCATCTCCAATCCCCCTTCCTTGCTCTCTGTTTCTTTTTGCATTGTATAATAATCAACATACCCTTGTTGATAAACCATACATTGCTTGGAGTGAACACTAATTCAAGAGTCCCGACATAACGTGAGTCGTTCCTCTTTGGGGGGGGGGGGGGTATTTCTGTGGACAGATTCACAACAAAGGTGGGCTGACAGTTAATTCATGAATTCATTTGTGACACAACTTCACCCACCATACTTTCATGACATACTGTACTATTCACAATTAAGTGCTTGCAACGGAAAAGGCAACTCGAATGGTTTCTGTCAGTAGGGTAAATTTGCAACCAGAAGAGTACAGATGACGGTACTTTTGCAAACTGCTCTTTAAATGACGTAGTTCACTGCGCAACAAAGATCGGACGACAGAAATTGCAGAAATTGATTAAATCCATACCTTGCAGAAAACATGTTGGCAAGGACTTTGCAAAGGTTTGTCCAGAACACACTGACAAATGCAGCACACAAGATCAGGATCAGGAGGAGACTCAAATCGATCTACTTCATACTTGGCCATTTCTGACAAATTAAGAAAAAGACAAAAAGAAACCATTGGTGTTTCTGGTGACAAAATTTGTCCTTGAGTGGGTCAGAATAAGGAAACGAGGAAACGGTGGGGGGGGGGGGAGACATAAAACATGAATGTTCAAGACGTTTAAAGTAATGTAACAATGAGCATATTAAATGAATCTATAATTTTCTTTTCTGTTAAGTTCGTGAAAACGTCAGCTGTACTGAGAAGCCCACTTAGTAATAGAAGTTTTTTTGGATAGGCAAAGATTGTAACATCACTATAACTCATACAACTATAACTCAATGCAAGAATGACAGTCAAATGTCTCTTTGAGGGGGGGGGGGGTTGGAGGAAGGGGTAGGTGCAACCTGACAGTGCAAGGGCTAACTCTGGAGCCATGGTATTGCATGGTATCAGATAAAGGCTAGAAAGAATGTCAGCTTCAAAACGTAACATATGTTAATGTATTTAACCACATTTATAATTATATTATTATAAATATAAGTAAATAAACTTCGTAAATATAGCACTGCAACTTTAAGGACTTTAAGGAGTATTAGTATAGTCAGTATTGCTAATTTCGGAACACTGCGAATTTCGGACACCCCTAAGAAATGCACGATTTCACCATGACAACCTACAGGAAGAGCCAAATTTCACCAAAAAGTACAAAATGACCCGTGTGCAAGTAAATACTTACATATTTGTCAATAAAATGACGGAGATCTATGAAGTCTGTTATAATTACTGAAAGAGCAACTGCGCCACCAATTTTATCACTAGCGCCACACTGTGGGACTGTGTGTCCGAAAATTAGCAATACTCTAGCAAAGAAATACCAGTTCCACAATCACAAGAATCTTCTTGGAATACAACGTGAAAACAGTTTGCAGGAAAGAAAGTTTGGCCGTGTATCGTAATATAACATACTTCTCCCACCATATCAAGTATATTTTCAGGTGATTTATACCAGAAGATATAGTTTTGGGGTGTTTTAAGGCTTAGGTGTCCGGAATTGGAAGTGTCCATGCTATTAGTAAGTTTTTATTGACCTGAGCCGAATCAGGATCTGGGTCAGCTTACGTAGTAGGATTAGACCCTAAGGATTATTACAATCATGATGGTGCATTACATTGTTTACTATACTACTTACTAGGCTAAGGACTAGTTCTGTACTTGTAAGTTGTAAATAGGATAGCGTGCATCAAGCTAGGCCTACCCTTGTGCTTTCGTTACAATAGCCAAACTGTAATGTAGTGTTAGGTCTTGTGTCAGTTTCCTAAACAATCACAATGCAAGCCCAGCTAAATAATGTTGATCACGGAGTCAAATATAACTATATAAGCAGCGCTATCTTCTTTTAAATTTCACGTCTTAACCTGTTTAAGCTGTTTCTGTGACATTTCAAGCCTGTTTCGTCTGCTAGGGCGCAGTTCGTACCCAGGGGTTCTTTGCCGGTAGAATGTATTGTGTTTATGCGCACCGTATCCTGCCGTACGTGTTTTTGTTATGACTTTTCAATGGCCATTGTTGGACGTACTGGATCTGCCAAACCTGACGGCACGACCATGATGGCTGCATTAATTTTGATATGTTGTACGACGGTAGAAAGAACTGGTATTGGTTAAAGTTGTGACCAGTAAGTTTTCAGAAATTACCCTTTAAACAGCCGCGAGGTTCATCAAAGACAGTGAATGGACTTTATAGTTTTATACACAAACCATTTGGTCAGCTCCTCAGATACCACAGAACTCAATGGAGAAACTATAAACTTTTATGGCCTCAATCAAAATGACATGTTTACAAGACTTGATGTGATATCCACCATGAATATATCTACTACCATATATGCTGACAATTTGATGTGAGCGACTTCTGCCAATGACGCTTGCGTTGACCGATACTGACCACCTGCTGTGGACGATATCGACCATGACCTGTCCTATATCTTGTCTAGTTAGATTCACACATACTGTATATATACAACTA
>KN888263.1:0-38591 GCA_000934455.1 Apostichopus parvimensis | reverse complement strand
TTCGAAGAAATTTTCCTCACTGGGACATTCAGTCATCTTTTGTGTTCCTTAAAACTGTCTGAGAACAATTTAGAGAGTAAAGAGCAGGAAAGTAAATTTTGAAAACTTCTAGCAATTATAGCTTGCTATAATCTGACCACCTTTAAGCTCTTTTCGACATGGAAATGTTACCATATCAAAGCGGATCTCAAACGTGTGCTTGGATATTTTCTTAGTGAACAGAACCGTGAGACACTCATATCTTACAGATGTCTGCTTTCCTGCTATTGACGACACCCCCGCCCCCCTTCCCCACATACATAGCAAATGATATTTGTGATGATCGAATTTTCACATATTGTCGTATGGTTAGTGATCGAAGAAACCCTTGACTGGATTGCAGTTTTTCTCCGCATTAATACAAAGCACCCCCCCCCCCCTACTCTATGCCTCATTCGTAGTTTCTCCTCTTATCAAGTCCAACAACGGCACCGAATTTACTCTGTTTAGCGGTATAAGCAATAACATTTACAAGGACGGACTGTTTGCTACTAATATCCTTGCAAAAACAATGGAGGTAAAAACAGACTGTTTACCTCCATGCACAAACACACTCCTCTTCCACATATGGTTCACAACCAGACTGTTCTTACGAAGGGTTGTCTTGAAAGGAGCACATGTAACGGACATTCAATGCTTGTCTTTAAGACTATATATATATACTAATGGGAGGGCCATGGATTCGGGCCAGGGCGTTTGCATAATACAAGGTTTATCCATCTTCTTTAAGTTCGTACGTCACAATAGACTGATTTCTTGGGTCTATTGTTATCTGTTGACTCATTCACGGGGAGAAAAGAAGAGAAAGCAAATACGTAAGCAGCACAGGTTGCACAACTCTTACTCTTTTTGAAACGCTACATATACAACGTGCAGGTTTTTATCGAAGGTTTGGATAGTAAAAACCGGGTTAGAAAATGATTAATAGGACATCGTGACATATCGCCGAAGACCAAGGAGTACTTTTTATAGCATTGTGGATATTTCAGAACTATTCGAGTTTCTTGGAAACATTTGCCACAGTGAATGTGATTTTTTTTTAAACTGATCAAGTGTGGATCTGCTGGCGGATCCGACGGTGTATAAATTTAGAGATCTGAAGTCATATCAGTTTGTACCGTTTTAATATCATTATTATGATTATTCAAAGAAGAGTTAAACTTCCTAGCTGGATTCTATGGATTATTGCGACAGTTATTTTACTTGCTGCAGATGTGAATACTCAGACAGGTAAGAAATGGGAAGACAGTTTAAATTTGTAACTTGGTTCTACAACTTGAAGAACTGACTTTCGTTCGAGTCAAGGTGGAAGTCGAACACTTCTACTTTTATTCTGTTTCTTGTCTTTCTCTTTTACTCTTTTGCATTTTTTATATTCCATATTTGTAAACTAGGTCCTTGGGGAAGATGAGCCATGTCTCCCCCCGAGTTACCCTCGAAATAAAAAAATATTTAACAAGGTGATTGGTTGTAAGATCTCTTCCGCAGTGGGAAATTAAGTCCCATTCGTCACCAATTGGCAATCCTGACCAGCACGTGAGGGTGGGGTTATATGAGTCATAATTAAGGGGCCCTGGTGATATATGGGATAAAGATCATGTTTTCTGAATATCTTAATATCGTACTTGAAGAAACTTGAAGACTTCAAAAGGGGACCCAGTGACGTTAAAGCGTTCGACCTGCCTCGATCGATCTGGAATGTCTTGCCTCTTGGTAATTTTAGTATGTTTATAAGTGAATTAGGTTAGACCTTAATAAAATATAGTGACGCATCCTTCCCAGAGTCGGAATTAATGATGGGACTTTGTCAGATAAATGCAGTGGGGCAGCTGGCCTTGCAACATCAAATATCAGCTATTCGTTATATAAACGAAGACGTTTCTCACCTTATATTCTATTAATGCAGTTACCATGAAAGGAGAAGGCACTGTTTGCGGTCCCTCTTAATTGAAAGATTTGGTTTATCTAAGTTCCAGGCGCGTAGCCAGGTATTTGCCAAGGGAGGGGCGAAAATGTAGGCAAATTATCAGAGCCGTAGATACGTACGGCATTGCAAACTATCTAAGCGTAGCGCCACCATGAGTTGGCGCGAAGCGTACAAGAAAATTTTGGCTGAAAATGTCTCCCAGATCGCTGGAAATGGCACTTCCCAGGCCTTGTAAGTTGCATCTTAGCTTTTTCTCCTCTGAAATTACTAGCGATATCATAAAAACATTAAAACAATTTTTTTTTAAATGCTCAAGGGGGGGGGGGCGGCTGGCCCCTTCGCCCCCCCCCCTTGGCTACGCGCCTGCTAAGTTCTGTCTATTGTAATTTTGAAATTTTTGAAAATTCACATATTGTCTTACGTGTTTTAAATGTGCTTTTGCTATAATTGAAAATGATAGTTACATCTTTTTCTTTGTTGCAGCCTGTTCATCCAGCCCCTGCAGAGGGCTTGGAAAGTGCTACGAAAGACCAGGAATTTCACCACCCTTCGCGTGTGAATGTTTTGCATCAAATCTCATCGGAATAGACTGTTCAATACAATGTACGTATAGTAAGGGCTCGTTGCATCGTCAGTATTCTCAAGTAAGGAATGACTATGGAAGGGGTTCATTTTGCACCCTGACTTTTAACGGTCACATCCAGCTTTAAAGAAGATATCAGTATTATTTATATCACAAACCTAATCATTTATAAAAATTGCACGCATATCATGAATATCATATACTATACTCACACATAGAGTAAGATATCGATATATATCCATCTCTATACAAATATTTTAATTTCTGGGTTAGACATTTGTTTCTGGCGTAAACCGCCTACCTTAGATATGCTTCCCAGCAGACGACAAGCTCACTCTGTCACTTGTCAGTGTGTACAAAGTTTGTTTTCCGAAAGTAATTTAGATCGTAATTACTTTTAGAAGTACGATTTGTGGATAAGTATTGGTTTGCTTGACGGTATAAATTTGAATTAGAATCAGAAGTTAGTAACTTAGGCCTAAAGTGATCTCTAATTTGTCTAAGACGTTTGCATGTCTAATATTTGTAACTTAGGCCTAGGCTACAATACATTAGCTTTACATAATAAGTTAGCCCAACGGTAGGTTGGCGTAATCTTACACAGTAAATCGTATAAGCCACTGCTACATTGCACTTCAGTATCGGCTACTTTACAAGTTCACTAGTACTACCATCAATATAAAACTTAAAAATCCTGACATAGTCACCCGTAGACCATTTTGTTATTCAATGTATATATTCAGTGTATCTTGAAGGTTTGCTAATTCTAACAAGTGCATGCAAATTGATTGAAATTATCAGGCTGTTGATATGAACCCAACTGAGGAGGGGCATAGAGAAATAAAGAATATTAATGTAGCCCTAGGCCTCTCTGTATTTTCATTACTTCATCAACTTAAGAGTGCAAACAGGCCTAAGTTATAGGGAGCTCATTGACATGCTTGTTCCTGGGACCTGACCAGGCCTTTGAATCTGTTGATATTGTCTATGCCTATTGTTATCAATTGCCATCTGTACTCGTGTAGGCTAAGTAAAAAATTCAAGTTAGTTTATTAATTCATTTCATCTTTTCTTTAAAGATTCTTTAACTGAAATTGACAGATGCTTCAACTGGCCAAATGACTGCAGCCAGACAACCTATTCATCACCAAATTATCCTCAATCCTACATCTCAGATTTCCGTAAGCTGTATCAGATATTTGTACCAACTGCTACAGCAATTTCACTTGAATTTGAGACCTTATTTAGCATAGAAGAAGGAAAGGATTTTATTGCAATTGGGACTGGTTTTCAGCTTCCAGAAGATTTTACCAACCTTTCCATTCTCTCTGATGTTTTGATTTTTGATGGAAGCGAGTCCCCTGCAGAAATAACTTTGGAGAGCGATGCTGTATGGATTTATTTCAGCACAGATTCGAGTACAGAGTTGGCTGGCTGGCAACTACAGTGGAGTGCAAGTAAGTGTACTGGAAGGGTGCATGTCAGAGATTTGATAAGCTAAATCAAATATTTTAATTGCAAGTGATGAGAATATTTCACAAGTGAGGGGTTCCTCATTGAAGAAGATTTTGCAAAGTAGCAAACATGTATAACTATGGAATGGTATTTTGTTCATTCTAATGAGGAATGTAAAGAATGTTTATGTATATTCAATCTCAGATACTACCATTTGTTTATCTACAATTTGGTATCATTTTAGCAAAATGAAACAACTAACGTATTGTAATGTATTTGTACTGTAATTTGTACTAATTTGTTCTATTCTGTGTTTGTACTATTTAACTGTAATGTATTAGTTATCATGTAAATTTGTGTATCTTTTACCTGCGATCTTTCTTTTCAAGCTACGGATCCATGCAGCTGGCAGCCTTGTTTCAATGGTGGAGCTTGTATACCAAACTATCTCTCCAATACATATTCTTGTCAGTGCACAACATGTTTTCTTGGACAAAGATGTGAACTTGGTAATATTTGAAAAGCCATTTCCTTTCCTTTTCTATGTTTAAGGAACTGATATTCACCATGAAATACCTTTATTAAGGTGGTGAGCTTTCTTTTCCTTTGTAGTTCTATAATAATGTTTAAAAATATAATTTATGGTGCTTAGTTTTATACGTACAGACTAATTTTATCATCTGAAATTTGAAGTGAAAGTTAAATAAGGAGGGAGAATGGGATTGAAGGGGAGGGGGGGTGGGAGGAGTTGGGGGTTGGAGAGGTTGGTGAAGAAATGGGGGCCCAAGACAACATATTGTTGAGTTGAATGATAACATCACAGATATCACAAAACTGTTTACTTGTTGGATCATCTTCTGTTTTCACTGAGTGAAAATTATGTTCATTTTCAGCTGTTGATCTGTGCTCACTCAATAATCCCTGCCTAAATGGAGCCTCATGCCTGATGACCAAAGATTGTTTGTCGACCGTCTGTGACTGCCTGGACTGCTTTGCTGGAGATACATGCGGAAAACGTAAGTCATAAAGTTGTCCCTGCAATTTTCCTGATATTTTTGTAAGGACGAAGTAGACAAAACCATTTTCAGAAAGTCCCTGTACTTCTTCCATTCCTCTCCTTGTCTGTCATCCCAAAAAGGATGAAAACAGTTTTTTTGTGTATCTACCTTTGCTTGGAAAGGTAGTAAAATACATGAAAGACTTTCTCTCATGACAGCTGATTGAAAATGGCAACTTTTAACCAGAAGTAATTGTATCTGTTTTATACTCCGCTCAGTTCAGAAAATCCTAGATATTACTCGTCTTCTTTTCTCTTCCCAGAATTCGATCAGTGCAGTGATTTGAATCTTTGCCAGAATGGCGCTACCTGTATTTCTTTGGGGACAGGATGCTCTGCCTACATCTGTCAGTGTCCTCCATGTTATGAGGGACCAAATTGTGAAACAGGTCAGTTTTTACCTTTGTGTAAAAGTTTTTTTTTTTTGTCATCGTCTGTCTGGTTTTAATAATCCCCATTGTTGCTTTGTAAGTCACTGACTGTTGGGAAAGTTTATATATAAGCATGATTAAAAATAAGGCCCATGTTTTGTTTTCAATTTTGACGACAAAATATTGAAATTTCATTGAATATGAACATGGATATGTTTTGTATAACTGTACAATTATAAATATTCGTGTGATGGATTAACACCATCAGGTGGAAATGTGACACAGCTTTGTAGCGGAGTGTTTTCTTTTCTTAAGAAAAGCGCATTGTGCAATTTCTTCCGATTTTTACCATTCAAGTTTAAAATGCTCACCATGCAACTTTGTTTCAGTATTCTATTGTTGTCATCTCATTTCTAAGATTAGTCATTAACATTATCCTCTGTTTTGTATTAATTCTTTTGTCCGTTTTCTCTCAGCGATTGATTTGTGTGCCACAGACAACCCATGTATTAATAATGCAGAGTGCCTCATGTCGGAAGATTGTATGTCAACTAGTTGCACCTGTACTGGATGCTATGTGGGATCCACTTGCAGCATATGTGAGTATTATGTGATATCATACCACAATGAATTACTCTTCCATGATCTCATGATCTTTGGGAAAAGGGGTAGCGCTTTCATAAGGGTGATTTGCACCCTACTTTAATACACCATCACTAGTCTCCATGGAAATTGAGGGTGAACATAGTCTGAATATATATATATGTGTTTTGCACATTTCATTATCTTCCGTTGAGAAGAACCACCCATCTCTTCTCCCTTGTGGAACAATAAGTGATTTACCCTCTTGTAACTCACAGTAAAAACACAGGGCTCCAATTTGGACAATGTAAGTATTTGCAATTACTAAATTTGGACAAATATAAAGAGAAATCATTATTTTCTGACAGCTAACATATTTATGTGCATTTCCTGAAGGTATTGCTAATGCTTTATGGGTTGGACTTTTCTGTTACAGTTTGTATTCATATTTTATTTTTACAGTGCTGAACCCATGCGATGCATTGCCTTGTCAGAATGGTGGAATTTGTACAACTGCTTTGGGCTCATGCACAGATTATGAGTGTACATGCCCAGGATGTTATGCTGGTGAAAACTGCCAAATAGGTAAATAAATCACTTTTTGTGAGGCATAGCCCTTTTACACTTAATTGGGCAATTATAAGAGAAGCAAATATGAAAGTTCCCAGAAATGTTAATGTTCACATTTATTCAACTTTTTGAAGGCAACATTTGTTCATGTTTGATGCATGTTCTTGTAAAATCCACTCCCACAAGCTTCATTCAAATATGCTAAATGTATTTTGTATACATCCCATTCTCCACAGAGTTAAGTCCTTGCCAGAACAACCCCTGTCAAAATGGGTTCTGCCAACCATCGACTGAACGGCCTTGCACCGAGTTTGAATGTGTTTGCGATTTCTGTTACACAGGTCCAACTTGCAGCAACCGTAAGTTTGATAGTTTACATATATGTTATTGGTGTTGCCAAAGACTACGAGTGCTTAATAATATGCAATTTATATATTATTTTAGAAATTGGTAACATAATATTATTAACTATATGGTTAGGTGATACTAACATCCATAATAGCTATTTAATTTTGAAGAGATTCAAACTGGACCCGCAAGTGAACATTTGCGTTCTTATTACTTCTTACCAGTGCAAGTCACTATCGCTTTTTGGCAAGACTCAAGGTGATCAAACCAAAGTTTAATTCAACTTTTGCAGCTGTCCTCGATAAATGGTTTCCATATCATGAAATTTGAACCAAACATAAAATTTGTTTGTCACCCTTTGAAAACAGAGAAACCTTTCTTAAGTTTGTCACCTTCCTCTTTTGCAGCTATCGATCCCTGTGCTACAAATCCTTGTTTGAACGGAGGTCTGTGTCAACCAGACCCTGACTACTGTCTGGGTTATGTCTGTACTTGTGATAATTGTCATCAGGGTCTTATCTGTGAAATTTGTGAGTTACCCCAGCAGCTGCTCTCCAACATTAATAAAAACAAACAAAAATCTTTTAAGAAATTCCAAGCAGGATTGCAAATTGTTATATAAAGTATCTTTATAAATAGAAAAGCATCCTTGACTGAAATCATGTCAAATATTTTGAATGGTGTGCGATTTTAATGTCAATCATCTGCAAGTTAGCATCTGTACCAGTTTTCCTAGTCATCATTGGTTTAAACTATTAAAATTCATATCAAATAATTCAAGATTCCATTACTTTTAAATTTACACAACTTATTTCAACCACTCAAGAGCAATATTTTTGGCATTGAATCCATCATTTGATAACTTAATATGATATAGCACATGGTGACAACTTTTTATGGAATTGAATGAAAATTTAATCAGCGATATGTTAGTAAATATTATAGCTAGTTAGATTGACTTATTTTTATCAATTTGCAATCATATTTCAATCAAATTTGACTTATTTCTCATGACAAAATGTAACATGCTAATTTCAGATTTCCATTTTCAATTATAAAATGATCATAATTTTCTTTCTCTTTTTATAATGACTCATTAGCCTTCAGTGCGTGTGAGACCACATCCTGCATGAATGGAGGGGTTTGTTCCCTTGTGGCTGGTTCCTGCACTGAGTACACCTGTGACTGTCCACGATGCTATGAAGGAGCTGATTGCCAAAACCGTAAGTTCAGAGCTTTAGGCCCAGACTTAATAATTTTATTTGAGATTATTTGGTTGAACTTGATTTTGTTGTATGATTTTTATTTGATTATTTATTTGATTTTTTATTTGATTACTTGATTTTTATATGAAGTTGATTTTTTATTATTTAATATTTCGATAATTTTGCATTTATTAATCAATTTTGTATACCCTTTTACATGGTATGGTATATGTAATAGTAGCAGTAATGGTAGCTGTGGCTGTATATTTGTATTAAGGGATGGGGTGGATTAAGTGGAATATACTGAGAAATACTTTCTGAATACACGCAAGGTACATTAACAATGTTGTAATTTTTATAGCTGGAACACCAACTTGATATGTGTGTATATTGAAACATCCTTATCCTGTCCTACTTCCAGGTGTTGATCCATGCCTGGGCAATCCCTGCATTAATAATGGTGTGTGTACAGTGTCTCCTACTGATTGCACAGAATTTGTTTGTGTCTGCCTGGACTGCTTCACTGGCCCAACCTGTGCACAAAGTAAGGACAAAGTTCTTTCACATTTTTGCTCTCTTAACTATTTCTCAGCCTGGAAAAGTTCATAATTTTCCAAGTGTTTTTAGGTACAAAGCTTTCCAGCATATAGCTGTTTAGCTTGATGTGTACTGAGCATAGTATGTAGGTACTGGAAACTTTCCATACTTTTGGTTCCTTGCTGAAGGCAGGAGGATTCTATGCGATGGTGATGGCGTGTGTGGGTGAGTGTGTGTGTGTATCTGACACTGGCTCGTATACACTCTAGCTTCAGGAGGATAACTGGGGTACATTTCATATTTGGTATGTAGATTTCCCTTAGGTAGAACTGGTTTGGGATTGTTGTGGGTATTGGTCAAAGGTCATTTGAGGTAAGTATGGGTCAAAGTCTGAAAAACATTGTTCACACAATATCTCAGGAAGTAGAAGTTGCAGGAAGTTCAAACTCGGTGTGTAGCTTGCCGTTCATGAGTAGACGATGTTTAGTATTTTTCAAGATTTTCAAGGTCATTGAGGTCGACAGAGGGAAAAAGTGGGAAAATCTTGTAAACATGATATCTCAAGGAAAGGTCAAAGTTAATTAGAGGTCAGCAAGGAGGGAAGTGTAAAAAACTTAAATGCACTGTAGCTGAATAATTTTGTTTTCAAGTTGAGACTTATAATTTGCTTCAAGTCAATGGTTTCTTAAGGCTAGAAGAATTCAATCCCTGATAACCTTTGGTCTTAGTTAGGGAGTGGTCAGTAATAAGCTTTTGGTTTCAGCATGACATTTTTTGCAAGGCCATGGTGTACAGGAAAGCACATAATTGGTCCGATCTTAATTGGTATACCAAGTTAGTGAGAGCAATGAAATATTACCCTCACATGGTGTAAACTTTCAGCAATTACTAATTAGGTTCTTAAATATGCAAAATCATTCTCAAGTTTATTACAACTATATTAATTAAGATCTAAGAACTATATTAATTAAGAATTAATTAAGATTAGTTAAGATTAATTAAGACCAATTATGTGCTTTCCTTGTACACCATGGCCTTGCACAAAATGTATGGTGAGAGTAGGAATGTATTACATCCCTACCTAATCTCACCATACTTAATTGCTACAGGTTTAAATTTCCATTTGTATCTATGTTTAAGCAGAAATGCTGTACAATATCTTCAACTGCTCTGAATTCTCAATATTAAAGACCTCAGGGATTTAATATGACACAAAACACTTGACCTTAACCTATTACATTTGCCTTTATTAGTGGTTTTTATTACATCATTTTTAAGTACATTTAGTGACAGAATATTGTCCAAATATTTGCCCAAATATGATGCTGATGGAAGGTCATTTGAATTCATCAGAGGTCAAAGTCTGGAAACCTTGTAAACTTGCAAACTCAATTATTTCTATGATAAATGGCTTTTCTGTGTCACTAAATGTCATAGAATTGAACATTCCTCTTTTAAGTGGCTGAGAGGGTTTCCCACTTTCACTAATGACTGATATCTGTAATCAACATTTAGATGGATAATACTATGCAGTGATCAAGTTATCTGGTATGATGTTTTGGTACTTGATTTCAGGACACACGTTCCTCAGTTACTCTTATCAATCAAGTGATTCCAGATACAGTATAAACTTATAAGGCAAGGAATCACTAAGCCTGTTAGCTTTCTCAGATTTATTTTAATAATATTTAATACTTAAAATCCATTATAACAATGTAGGTCTTTACTTTGACTAGCAATCTTGAAGAAACAGCCAAATACATGAAGAATTAAGGTTTAAGGCTGGCCAAATGAAATTTGTTTTGGGTAGTGCAGTTATTGAATAATGTGGAATCATTAGTTGCTTGGCTGTTCATATCTGTGTACAATTACTTACTTCCATCGTACTTCTTAATATGAGCTTCCCTTTGTCTTACAGATACTAATCCTTGCGGTGGTGACCCATGTCAGAATGGAGCCACCTGTTCTAATGTGACCTGCTCCGATTATTCCTGTCAATGTTCTGGCTGCTTCACTGGTAAAAACTGTGACATAGGTAAGTACACCTCAAAGTAAAGTGCAGTTTGTTTTATTCCTTACAAACAAAGTACATGTGAAACTCCAAAGAATATAATATTATACAAAAGTAGTTCATATGGCTAAATTAGGGGTGGGAGAGGGGGGAGGGGGTGAGTGTTGTCAACACTTTTGTTGGGTATCACAGGTTAACTCTCTAAATTATTGCTAGCACTCCCCATTACCCTACTAACCCCTCCCCCCTCATTTACATAACTACTTCAAAATTTAATAATGCGAACTTGGTTCATTATTAGCTCCATCCTCCTCACCCTGAGCAATCCCTGTACAAAATAATTTGATTCCTTTTTAGTTTTCTTAGTGACTATATTTTAGGATTAAATTGCCTGTAACGCCTGGTAGTTTGACATAATTTAGTTGTATATGTATTGTGGTTAGCTACCACATTGCTACAAACAAAAAAATGCAGTTTTAAGTTGTCTTTTAATTATGTATGCATCTTGAAGTTTAGGAGTTAACCCATTGCTTAACCCCTGCATCAGGAACAAGTTTGTCAATCTTCATACATTATCAATACTTTACATCTGAACTATGAATGAATAAATCAATTCATTTTTGCTATAATGTTATGTTTGTATCTTTTCAGCCATCGATCCCTGTGGCAGTACTCCCTGTTTGCATGACAGTACCTGCAAACCAGATGAAAACAACTGTCAATCCTTTACATGTGAATGTGATGGATGTTACACTGGTACCCTCTGTGAAACATGTGAGTTTAATTAATAAGATTGATGTAAAAAACAAGGAAGCTCACTAATGAGTAACTGTTCTATTAAAAGTTTGCTTTTCTTCTACTTGTTAATGTACTTACTTTTACACATCTTACACAACTTACTTTTACACAACTTACTTTTACACATTCTCCTACACAGGCTCTCTAGTGGATAAGCAGTTTGCTAACAGTTTTATTTTATTTTGACTTGTTAATGTAATAATATTTTATAAAAAACCATGGTAAGAAACCTGCTATGAGTTGTGTGTTTGTAATGAAAGTTAGACATTCAGATAACACGTACGTGACAGTTAGTCTAATTGACTGAAGTAATCTGCTAATGGAAACAGCCCCATCTAGCTCTCTTTGTGAAAAAAGAAAACAAAACGATATTATTTCTTGCCCTGTTTAGAGGAAAACTTCTGTCAACTAGATACAATATTTCCACTTTTGACAATGTTTATGGTGTTTTAAGATTGTCCAAGAATATCCCAAGTGTGAAGTAAAGTCATCAAGAAAAGTTTATTCATTTGACAGTTCAAAATATTTTTTTTTAATCCACCATTACATATTTTGATCAAACTGTAGTTATTTTTCAAATTTGCTTTAGAACTGTTGGCATGCTATGACTTGGAGACAATGATGATGATGATGATAATGTTTTAAGCTAGTTTTAGTTTTAGTTTAGTTTTAGTTAAAACTTATGTTTCAGACAATTTAAAATGAGCAAAGAAAGTCTTTTGATAGAACGAGATTGAACCAACTGAGCAGCAGATCACCGATATGATTCAGGATCACTGATCTTAGGATTACCGTTCACACGATTGCTGTCCTCTAGCACTACCAACTGAGCTTGGTATCTTGTGACACAATTGTGTAACACAAGACTTGTAATCCCAAGAACACTGATGCTAGTCCCATTCTAGCCAATAAATCCTTTGCTCCTTTGAAATAGTTTATAATATCCCAAACAGTTATTCCAGTCTAGTAACAAGTTCTTTGCTATTTGTAGAGTTGTTAATAATTTTCCAGTATGTTCTCCTATGTCTTAATTTTACTTTGACATTATTTTTCAGACAACAATCCCTGTCTTCCTAACCCCTGCCAGTTTGGTGGTATCTGCTCTCTCATGGATGGATCCTGCTCAAACTTTACATGCGATTGTCCTGGATGCTATACAGGCCCTTCTTGCTCAACTTGTAAGCTTGATCATGATTGTGTTTGATATCATTTCATTATTCAAGATTCAGTGATATAAATGTCTTTAATATATTAAATGCTGCCAATAAATGATTTGCATTAAATATGAATGAATAAAACTTCTCTCTCTCTCTGCCCCCTGCTAGTGAGTGTCATAAGGAAAATGATTAAAGTTTCTTACAGTAATATGATTTTCCTAATTTTTTTCTGGATTTAGAACACATAACTTTAGATTAATACCCTTGTATTTGTTCAAAAATTTGCTAAAACAATCTGTTTCATGACCAATACCAGTTTATCTCATATCTGAAACTATTAATGAAAAATTTCGTATTTTCTAAGTCAAAACAAAAATGAAAGAGTTATCTTTCATTGCAACCAGTATGATAACAAAGATAAGAACTTGTATTACATAAATATAATGATTAATTTCTTTCTTTGATTATTTTTCTTCCTCCATAGTTTTGGACCCTTGCGCCTCCCAGCCATGTGGGAATGGCGGTATTTGTAGTCAGACTTCATGTACAGAATTCCAGTGTACCTGTCCCAGATGTTATGTAGGATCTCAATGTGAAATAAGTAAGTTAAAACATTTCTACCAATTTCAGTGTCATTACTTTTATTTTATGCTGGTTCTAAAGTGTCACAGCTGATGAATTTTGTTATGAACAAAAGAATAAAACAAAAAAACAAAACAAAAGAACAAAACAAAAGAAGACAATGGAAAGAGCAAAGAAAGCTTTGGCTAGAACAGGATTCGAACCAGTTACGGCAGGGTCACAAGCACTGCACTCTACCAACTGAGCTATCTATTCCTTAGTTGGTAGCAATTCCTACTGTACTTAGTCAAATTTCATATTCAATCAAACCTGATCTCAACATAAGATCATGCTATTGATATCATCACACTCAATACTGTTAAAAAGTCACATGAGAAAAAAGGATTTTGAGCATGTTGGTAGAATATTAATATTAAGGAAGTGGAACCTTATATATTTTCTTGTAGAGAAAACTGTATTTATTTATTTAATAATTAATTATATCTGTTAAAAAGTTAAAATTAGATATGCTTTGTAAATTTTAAGATTTGAAAGGAGGTTCTGATTTTAATTTGTTGAAGGGGAAGCTCAGATGCTTTCAGTATTTATTTATTTATTTGTAGCTTGTTTATTTAGTTAAAAAAATGTCAAATTCAATACGTGACCCTTTTCAAACATGATGCTCTTACTAAAATGATAGGTTTTTATTGGTTGGTTATTACAGAGACAAACTGGCAAACAGTTTATTTGAATATTCAACTTCTCTTTCTTCCTAACAGGACGTGATCCCTGCCAGATCAATCCATGTCAGAATGGAGCAACGTGCATATCAAGCCAGGACGACTGCATTTCATTCACTTGTGAATGTGATGGCTGTTTTACTGGGCTCACATGTGAAATCTGTAAGTTTAGAAGAAAACAGGATTTCAGTCATGCCTTGATAACTTTCTGCAATTTATGTTCTCTGCGAAAGAGACTTATTGTCATCATGCTGGTTCCAAATTCCTTGAAATACTCCTCTCTTGCCCTTTAAAATATGTAAATATCAAGTATGTTAGGCATTGACCTGAAAGATCTGCAAAATCAATATATTATTAACTGTATATTAGTAAATAATTATTAAGAGTAATTATTAAAAATAAATATGAAATATTATTAAATAATTCATATCAGGTTAACAAGGAGCATCCAAATGGTTTTACTCAAGTAAGTCTTTTAGTAAGACTGAGTGGGATCCGATTATGTGTGGTTCACATTGCTTACTAGTAACAGCTACATGGATTTATCTATGTGTAAAAGTAAGTTGGCCTGACGTTTCGATCCTAGCAGGATCTTCTTCAAAGGCTAAATGACAAGTGGCTTGACTTGTCATTTAGCCTTTGAAGAAGATCCTGCTAGGATCGAAACGTCAGGCCAACTTACTTTTACACATTCTCCTACACAGGCTCTTTAGTGGATAAGCAGTTTGCTAACAGTTTTATTTTATTTGGATTTATCTACATAGATCTTTTAGTGAGACTTAGTGGGATCTGTGTTTCACGTTGCTTATTAGGAACACATAGATCTTTTAAGTAAGACTGAGGGGAATCCAATTATATCTGAATAATTACACAGCTTGCTCAGAATTACACAATGCTCCTTCGCAACTCATCTTAATTCCAAATGTCCATAATTAATCAAACGATGGGAAGTTTTATGATTCACTGTTTGTTTTTCCCTCTTTGGTCTGTTTTAGCTCAAGATCCATGCAGTAATCATGCATGTCAAAATGGAGCTACCTGTATTCCTGCAATAGATTCATGTCAAGAATACACCTGTATATGTCCATCCTGCAGCACAGGGGACTTTTGTGAAATTGGTGAGATTTCATAATGTATTATTTAGTAATTTATGCTAGTTTTGATCATTAAATATTAATAAATCTTAAAGCCTCTTGAGTGAGTAGGACTATGCAGTTAAATCCTATGCAGTTAAATCTATGCAGTTAAATCTATTCAGCTAAAGACTATGCAGTTAAATCCACACACAGAGAGAAAAAATCACATGAAATATTTCACACAGCAATCTCTGTTCTTCTTCAGCATCTTGAGTTGCATAATCCGAACAGATGTACATTTAATTTACAAGAAATGTTTAAATTTGAATGTCTTAGCAAAAGGAAAAAAAAAACAGAAATCAACTTTGGAAATTATGGAAGAAACTGTTAGTATCAGCATCTCACATGAGTAGTTAAAAGATGTAATGTATTATGGCTGAATTGATGTAAATTATATAGCAGGAACTGTTTGTGTGTGTGGGAGTAGGGAATGGGGGAGGGGGCAAGGTGGCTTTATATCATTTATCACTAATAGATGGGTAAATGTTCTGTCTGTTTATCTTCTATCTTACAGCTGTTGACCCTTGTAGTTCCTTCCCATGTGGGTTTAGTGGTATTTGTGAAGTTGATGAAGGCAGCTGTGAGAACTTCACATGTACATGTCAAGGGTGTTCAACTGGACCAATGTGTGAGATAGGTAAGCTTAGTTTTACAAGAAGAAATCAGCTATTAACATCCAGTAATGTCGTTCATACTCTCCTCGAGATCTCTGTTTAATCCCTTGTCCATATGCTGCGTCCATGCTCTCCTTGACATCTATGTATCCTTTCCTGACTGTGGAAAAATTTTCATGTAACTATTTATATCATAACATTCTCTATGACTTAAACTTTTCTATAATTCATGTCTCACACATTCATGCAAGCAAATAATTTGTCGCCTTGATTGACTTTGAACTCTCTCTGTTGCTAAATTTAAAACTTTAAATTTTAAATAATATTTTGTGGTAGGGCTACTCTTTCTTGTAGAGTCAGAAACAGAAATTAGTCCCAATGATGCATACATTTTAGCACCATGACAAAAGTTAGAAGTTGAGGGGAGGGGGGGGGGGGGTTGGGAGCACTGCTGGTTTCACAAGATAATGAACTCTATTGTTTGAGGGGTAAGGTATTTTAAAGCAGCTTTCTGTCTTTTGTTTTTCACTCATATCAGAAAGCTATCTGATTAATTTTATGGACTATAAGAATGGATCTTTCTGTTTTCAGTCATGGACCCCTGCAGACCTAATCCATGTAGTAATGGAGCTTTCTGCCAAGCAGTGGGCTGTGATGACTTTGAGTGCACCTGTGTTGGCTGTTTCAATGGAACCACTTGTGACAATGGTAATTTTGCTTTATTTTACTGATTTCTTAAACTATTTGTATTTACTTAAAAAATGAAAAGGAAAAGAGGTGTTAGTCCGGCAGACAGTTAGCCTGTTTTATAGATATCTTTCATATCATTGTATTTGGTAGATATTTGCCTTCACCGAAGTACAATTTTTACTCCACATTCATTCTCGTGACTGATCAACATTTTGTAAAATAAAAGCATCTTGACAAAAGTTCTTGAGGTAAATGTTTCAGGCAATTATGATTTCGGGGTAGAAGCTGTTAGATTGTATTTTTAATGTGTTTCTACATTTCTCCCAACAAGAAAAACAAAATTCTTCTGCATTATGCTCCGCACACTGATTATAATATCAAGGATTCATGATTATAAATATATAGACTATGATTGCCAGTAAAAGGTTTACTTTTCAAAATATTTAATTTCCTTTGTTATTATTTTCAGAAATCAGTCCATGTTTTTCACAACCTTGTTCTAATGGTGGACAGTGCATTCCTGTTCCTGGCTCTTGTAGTGACTTTACGTGTCAGTGTGATGGTTGCTTCTCTGGGGACACTTGCCAAATTGGTAAGTTAATCATCTAAATATTCCATGAAAACAAAACCCTGACCTAGGAAATCATAAAACCAAGTTTGAAAAGAGTACAGATATTATTATTGTCTACTATGGGCTTTAATTACTGACTATGTTGCTGTTTGTTTGTTTGTGGTATGCGATCCCTTTCATAACCATTTCTATGCTGGAGTGCCAATCACAAGCCACAGTACCTTGGACACTGTGTAAACATGGATCACACCATATATACATATATAAATATATATATAGTAGTACACTTGACACTTGATTTCAACAATCAATTTGTCAGCTGTTAACAAAGGATAACAGAGAGCAGACTAGAAATTTTTTAACCAACTTTTTAGAGCAATTTAACTGAAAAAAAGTATTTCATAAGATCCGGTCTTACATTAGCGACCTGTCCATAGGACTACTAGATTTGCCTTACAATTTGAGCTATCCAGAGATACCTATTTGTTTTGCTAACAGTGTGAGCAATCTTGCATATCATGTGACTGAGGATTAGATCCATTTTCTTTCAGTGTAAGCCAGACAAACTAGCTTCAATCATGTGCAAGCTATCTTGACATCTGTTCTTTATTGTAGAGGAATTGAATTATTACTGTGTAATCTTTGATAATTTGTTATTTACCTGTAACCAGTGTTTTAAGCTTCTTTAGTGGACCAATTGACTTCTTAAATCCTTGCACGATATTAGTTATATATTCTAGCTGATGTTTTAGCTATTTAAGTGAGAAAAAATGTTCGGTTAGAGTAAGCCAGACAAACTTGCTTGCTTCAATGATGGTCAAGCTTTCATGACATCTGTTATTTATTTTAGAGGAATTGTATTATTATTCTTTGATATTTTTTTTATTTAGTGGACTTATCTACTTTTTTAAATCCTTGCATGATATCAGTTATCAATTTCTAGCGGATTGTTCAGTCACCCACTGTATAAATTATTCTCTTTTCACCTCCAGAATTAGACCAGTGTGATAATAACTTCTGCTTAAATGGAGCGACCTGTCTACCCATCGAAGGCTCTTGTACAGCCCTGAGATGTCTCTGTCCTGAGTGTTACACTGGTCATTTGTGTCAAAATTGTAAATATGAATTTCTTTGTGTTCATCACATTTTTTTGGTTGCCGAACATATTCATCATGATGTTGGAATGTTCCACCGAGCAAACTGAAACATTTTCAGAAACATGAGGGATGATATACTAAATTATCCAGTACTTTAAGTTCTAACGACTAGGTACATTTCATTACTTCCATTTTACACCCTTAGAGCACTCTCCACTGATTTCACTAGCTTTTTCACAAATTAATCAAAATTAGTGTTCTATGCTGTATGTCAAAACATGCTGATATTGTCCAGAACAGTGCAAATGAGTTGTTGAGTAGCCTTCCACTTTAGATTGTTAGCCCAGATTTCTATGTGCAGATAAACATATATTATTATTATAATAATAATAATAATAATTATTATTATTATTATCATTATAGTTATTATTATAGTTATTTTTGTTATTAATATTATTATAATTATTGCTGTTGTTTTTGCTGTTGTTATGACTGTTGCACATGGCTGTTGAAAGTGCTGTGCAAGGAATAATTTAGCACTTAATTTGCAGGCTCTAAACTTTGTCTTGAATAAAATGACTAAAATCTGTAAATATGATTTGGAACATGTATATCAATTTGCTCACTTTTGCATTCAATGCAATAACTGTGATAAGTTATTCTCTGCTGTCAGCTAAGGCTAAAGACAACTGTTTTCTGTCTGATCATTTGTATATATGTATGTATGTATTTTAGATCCTCCTGCAACCTGGAACTCGCGAAGAAGCCTCATTGGCTTATCAAAGCCACAAGCTGACCGAAGTCAGTCTCTTAGATTCATATTTAACGTCCATGATTATGAATTGTCCATTGTCAACAACTCTGTAACTGGACGACATACATTAATCTTGGAGTGACTCGAACCGGGGACCTTATGATTGGAAGGCACTGGCATTAACAACTGAGCTAACACTCCACTTTATTCGATGGTAATAGAATATACACTGAATATACACGACTATATACTCAGACAAGTTTCAATAGTGATATTTAACTTAACAATAATTTGTATTTTTGTTGTACAGATATTGATCCCTGCAGCAACTTGCCTTGCTTGAATGGCGGATCATGTAACAGTCTGGAAGGATCGTGTACCAACTACTCCTGCACATGTCAGGGATGCTTCACTGGGATCAACTGTGAAATCAGTAAGTAGTGAGAGGCGACAGTTTATCCTGAAAGCAGCTGACTAGGAAATGTGTAAAATGTATTTGAAAAACAGCAATCTATAGTTTGGCTAAGGTGGGATTTACACCAGTGTCCTGAGAATAACAAGAAAGTTGTGCTACATGCAGACCAACAGATCTGTTTTTGCTATAAGTCTGTGACAATCTTGGACTTCATACTTCCTAAAGTCTTTTCTGGGCAGAAGGTTCCTTTGCTGTTACAAGCTCAGAGTCTAACTAGCAGTGCAGAGTATATTTATCATTATACCACTTTTAGTTTAGGAATAAAAAACAAAAAAAAGATTCTTTTAATAATAATAATGATAATAATAAATGCAAATTTATATAACGCCAATATCCAGAAGAAAACCAATGCTCAGTGGCGCTAGTGCTCAGGGAAGGCAGTCAAAAATAGATAAGTTTTGAGTCTGTTTTTGAAAATGTAAACGTTGGGTGCCAACTTGATGTGCAGTGGAAGTGAGTTCCAAAGAGTAGGAGCGGCATTAAAGAACGATCTTTGACCAAATAACTTGAGCTTCCACTTAGGTACGTGGAGCAGTGGCTAATTTGAGGATCAGTGGCTTGTCAATCAATGTGACTGGACTACTACATCTAGCAAAAGATACCGTTTTTAAATCACCTCACCGGAGAACAACACAAAACTAAATAGACAGACATTAAAGTAATTATGACCCAAATAATATGTTTACAATTCAATACAAATTTTTCAAGCACAAAAAAGCTGTTGGATGTATTCCATGTGTGTTTTGTAGTTGGCATTAACTCTTTAATATCCTTCTTAATAGGTATCGATCCATGTGAAGACAGCCCTTGTTTGAATGATGGCCTGTGCGTCCGTAGAGATGGGACGTCCTGTACCAAGGCAGTGTGTATCTGTAACGGTTGCTACACTGGAGAAAATTGTGAAACAGGTACAGGTCGACCCTCTGTATAACAAATGAAACATTATAATAGTATCCTATAATATATTAATATCATTGTGTGTGTTCTTGTTTTCACTACATAAACGAATCAGATACAAACAAAGCTTGAATGAGATAATTATGTCGTCTAGAGTTTTATTTGATTTTGAAGAAGCAAAGATTATAACCAACTTTTTATCGAAAATTGAAGTTTGTCATGCCCAGGAAATAGTTTCTTCCTGTTGGCAAAGTTGATGACCGAAATGTTAAGCTACAGTAAATTATCAAGCTGTTAGACTTCCTTTTTAGTACAATCATACTGACAGTCATAAAATGAGATTTGTGAATTCTAGTTTGAGTTGATAAATTGCACTATTTCTCTTTTAGCTTTAGTCTTGAAAAGCTTCATGCATGTACTGAGTTTGTTTCATACTGCTTTATTCTTTCATGTTCTCTTATTTTGTGTTTAGCTATAAATGCTTGTACAGACAACGGAGATCCTTGTATGAATGGAGGACAATGTGTCCTCACAGATGACAGCTGCACACAGTACAGATGTGAATGCCCAGGATGCTATACAGGTCCCACTTGTGAACAGCGTAAGTGTGTCCAATCATCACATAATCTCATTTAAGAAATAACGGCTATCAGTATTGGCAGCAAAGGTTAGGATCTTACAGTAGCTGTTTTTGCAAAGGTTTCTGAAATATCTTATTTATTCACAAATATTGATGCATGTTTAATTAGACAATTAAATGCCTTTTATTGCCTTTTAATTTATTGCCTTTTAATGCCAATTAAATGCCAATTAAATGCCAAAAGGTTGAAATATAATTAGGTTGCCAGTTAAAGGTTGAGTGTGAGTGACCATTATGTGACTTTCTAGTATATATAATGATGTAGAGTTTGTATATTGCACAGCATGTTAATGGTTATGAACCTGGTTTATAAATCTTAACATAAATCAAATACTTTAATAAGGGTCTTCAAAATGGGTTATGACACATGTCTGTATTTTGCATGCAATTTGACCAATTAAACGTAATAATTGGATATTATACAATATCAAATTCAATCTTTAGGCTTAATAACAATATTTCCTGATAGAAGTCATTCACCTGTGTCTGAGTCAGTGATGACCAACTATGGGAGATGAAGTAGGAGCATAGTGAGGGAGGCATATGAAGAGGGTAATTTGGGGCCAAGGGAAGAGGAGGCCATTAATTTTTGGTCAGAATGTAAGGTTTTTTCGTTTAATGGCTAATTTCATTGTCAGGAACATGTTGCAGAAACGTTTGTGTAAATATTTAGTTTCATATTATATTTCAAGCTCAACCCAAAATTGTTTTCCCATGCTTTTAGCAAGTACTAAGCAACATTTGAAAGTTGTAGCATACTCTCAAATTTGGTTGCCTCTCAAGTGTTCATTTCCATGTATTGATTCACTAATTTCTTGTATACAATCTTAACACTAAGAAATAATTCTGGGATCTGTTTCTTTTTTTCACTTTTAGTTTTGGATCCTTGTGCAAATGATCCTTGTTTCAATGATGGCCTATGTATCAACACAACCTGCACTGATTATCAATGTCAGTGTGAAGGATGCTGGGAAGGAGACAGGTGTACCACTGGTAAGAAAGCCATATTTCAGTTAATCACCATTTTCTCTCTTTTCCCCCTCTCCTACTTATGTCTTAAAACATAATATCTAATAGAAAAAATTTATGCTCATTTTATCCAAGTTAAAGATATTTATGAAGGTTACATTTCATAGTGGTAGTAACTTCTAATTTATCCAAGTTAAGAATATGTCTGTTTTCATCTTCTGTGCTAATTATAACAGAAGATGGCAAATTTGTACTTAATTTACCAAATTTGCCAAATTTTACCAAAACTTTAAAAACAAAAATTTACCAAAACAATTTACCAAATGTATACCAAAATGTACTTAATTTACCATAAGTCCCTAGGCTATTGTGTTACACTGATATCTCTCGCATATGTTAAAATGCATACATGTATTTACAACCTTGCTGCTTTTTTCTAAATATTTGACAGCAATTAATCAATGTTCTCCAAATCCTTGTGAGAACGATGGATTCTGTGAGTCTGTTGCCGGTTCGTGTACAGACTTCACCTGCCAATGCCCTCAGTGCTTCTTCGGAGAGAGATGCCAAGAGGGTGAGTTTGCTTTCTTTTGCAGCTTGGTCTACTTATTTTTAATATGCATTTAATTCATTTTGTAACAATGGCTAGTTACATCATTTATGTTCAGGTAGTATTGAACACTCATTATGTAAGTTAAATATTAATCAGTGTGAACCTAGGGACTTATTTTTTGGGTAGACATCTATTTTTAGGGGGGCCAAAATACTTTTCAAGCAAAGCACACATAATTCATTTTTCTGACACTTTTGAGGGGGCCAGACAATTTTTTTGGGGGGTGCATATGCCCCTCTGAGCCCCCTTGTAGCCTTGCCACTGTGTGAACTGACTCCTAATGAATCTGATGGACCTCCAACACAGGTGATGGTTCTTTGTGACACAAAAATATGGAGAGCAGTTTGTTACTACAATTGTACAACCCCCTGTAATACGCTCTCCTTTAGACAACCTAACATCATGCCTTCTGTTCTAGCTGCAACAACAAACAAACTTTTGATCTTTGAAAATAATATTTCTAATTAATTTATTCATTATAACTTTATATCTAATAATGCAACAGTTAATGCACACATTTTTACCTTCACATATTGGCCTCTCTAATGATATTCATTTCTGCTTTTGTTTCCCAGTGAAAGATCCATGCTCTTCGAATCCATGTTTAAACGATGCCAGGTGCCAAGCCTCAAATTCATCTTGTACACACTATACCTGTCAGTGTGAGGGATGTAACATTGGGATCAACTGTGAAATAGGTTAGTTTGTAATGAAACTAATTCCATCTGTTCTAGGCAGAGCAGCTCAATTAGTTTATGGCTTTCTTGGTTCCAAATTTCTTCAATGTTTCAAAGATATTATGAAATTATGCCAAACATTTCTCCATAAGAGTCAAACAATAATTTTAAGATATATCTTGATACAAAAATTTGAGTGCAATTTCTTTGTGTTAGAGAAAAAACTGGTATTGGCATAGAAGGGATCTCTTTCAGTGTCAGAGATTTGTAACACTAAACTCTGAAAATAATACCACTTCAGACAAGGTTTTGATCTTTGTGTAACAAGTATTATATCAAGTTAATTTGACAAATGTATGTAATATATCAAGTAAATGTTAATTAAGTAATGTTAAGTAATGTAGTATTGACTTTTGTATGTAAACTAACAAGTATTTTATCAAGTAATGTTAATATACCATGTAACATGTTTGAAAAATGTATGTAATATAACAAGTAATATATCAAGTAATGTTAATATTTTACCAAGTAATGTAAATGAATAATGTATGTAATACTAACAAGTATGATATCAAGTAATGTTAATATGCCAATTAATATATTGAAAAATGTATGTAATGAAGCGAACCGCGGATGGCGGGGGAAATTACCGGATTTAGGGTCCTTCGCTTCGAACTCACAAGTGATAAATGAGGATGCAAGAGTGTTCTTGCGTTGAAACAACGGCTGACTATTTATTTACAAACTCTAAATGAAATGATATAATACATATGAATAAATCATGATACATGACAATATAAATGGCTTAATCTCTTACTATACTGAAGTCAACTTGCTCGCGGATAACAATAACTCTCCACGCCCGCGGACATCTAGACTCCATCAACGCTAGCTCGCTATATATGTGATAGGTCCGCCATCTTGGAAACCAGTGGCTTCGAGCCAGAAGCCGAACCATCCAAAACCTGAGGTATCCTGCCTCTAAGAAGGGTGACATCTCCTCACGGACTCCAGATAGTAAAGATATATGTAAATCTGGGCTATTTACGACCCAAGATTAATGAATATTAACAAAATATGAAAGGGATAACGAGGCGAACCCCGGAGCTCTGCAGGGACGATGCTGCCATTAAAACGACGTATACAGAACTGACAAACACACGTGCAAAAGCTACTAACGCTACAACAACCTATTACGTAACACATATAAATATTCAAAGGGTGCAAACAACAAAATTTCACTTCACTACAGTAATATAACAAGTAATATATCAAGTAATGTTAATATTCCGAGTAATGCAGTATTGAGTTATGTATGTTATACTAACAATTATTATATCAAGTAATGTTAATATATCAATTAATGTATTGAAAAAATGTATGTAATATACCAAGTAGTGTTAATATTTTACCAAGTAATGTAATATTGAGTAATGTAATGTAGCACTAACAAGTATGATATCACATAATGTTAATAATATTAGCAACTAAGATATTTAGTACCATATATCAAGTAGTGATAACTACTTGCTATTATGTTTATTATTTTCTTTGTTTTTATTATCACAGAGCTTGATCCTTGCAGCAATCACCAGTGCCAAAATGAAGCTATTTGTGTTCCTGATGCAGATTCTTGTGCTGATTACATCTGTCTCTGTCCCGATTGCTACTCTGGACGGTTCTGTCAAATCAGTAAGATTATTTTTATCTCTCTAGCAAATTCACTTTCTGCTTTATACAATAAATTGCTCTTCCTGCCATTATTATTTCATTTATATTTCATGTATCAGATATTGTCACTAGTAATTCATCTACAATTTTGTTCGCTTCCCTCAATAAAAAGAATGGATATGGTAGCTCATTATTAATTTTTTTTAATATTTCATATGAAAACTTCCACTTTGCCCTAAATTTGCGAGCGGTCTCCCAACATTTCATTAGTTTTATTTAGCATGAACACTTCTTGCTACAGTTTAACTCAGTATAACTATTAAATGTGTCATTCCGGTTTTTGTCTATCCAGATGAAAATGCATGTACCAGCTTCCCATGCCAATCCGGAGGTGATTGCCAACAGGTTGCAGGTTCTTGTAGTAATTACACTTGTACCTGCCAAGGATGTTTCGCTGGTGACAGTTGTGAAATATGTAAGTCAAAATTTAGTTTTACCAATTTTTTTGGGAAATTTCTTCATTGATTTCCATAATCATACTGGATTCATAACTATTTGATTTCATATATACCTTTCTGAACTGAATGTAATTGTGTCTTTCATTGTTTTCTTGAATGGTTTAGCACTCAACCAGTGTGAACCCAACCCATGTGAGAACAATGGTTTCTGCATCCCTGATGATCAGTCTTGTTCAACATTTTCCTGCCTCTGCCAACCCTGCTTCTCTGGTCCCATGTGTTCTGAAAGTAAGTTTTGTTAAAATAAGATTTCTGAGCTGTTTTCTGATCCAACGGTCTATTACCCTTTTTCCTGATATTGTTCACTCTTGGTCCCTATTTCTGTCCAGGTGTTAAAGAAATAACGAAGGCAGGGATCAATGACAGTTTATATTATTCAGTAACCTCAAAACTCTAATATTCGATTTTTAAGTTAACCGCTTCCTGCATGACTGAATACGCTCGCTTTGAAAATTAGCTCCTAAGGCCTCACATCAATGCATGTTAAGCTGCCATTGATTACGCAATACCCCTCAAATTCCATCTTGATGACGTCAGAGAGGAACAACTCTCGTAAGAAAGTCATTTTCCGTGTTATAGACTCCCCGTGGATAATATTCAGCTGTTGTTGCCATGGTTTTGAGGATCCAATATACAAAGAGAGAGCATCTTAATTGGCTGGTGATGATGTCATCGTCATTCCATATTTGCTCAGCTTATCTTAAGATAAGATCATGTTATATCCAGTTGATGTTCTTGAAATTGATATAGATGGAGGAAAGGCATCATGTTAGATCATAATTATCATAATAAGTTTTGGAGAGATATCCTCTAAGTTTCCATTTCTGATTTGGAAAGTAAAATTTCAATCTTTCTTTGTCATTTTGTAACCCCCAGGGACAGATCAGTGCTCCTCCACGCCCTGCATGAACGGAGGGACTTGCGAAGCTCTCGGAAATCAATGCGTAGATTATAAATGCAGATGTCCGTCATGCTTCACTGGACAAAACTGTGAAACAGGTATTTTACAGGACACTTCCATACTTCTCATTATGTATTTATCGCTTTTCTCCTTGTAACCGATAAGCTATTAGTGAATTGCTTATTTTAGAAAAGAAATTAAAATGAGAGATCAGTAAAAGTAAACTTATTAAAATAAATGTCAACACATAGGACAGAATGGTAATGATTGTGTCAGCAATCACAAGAAACCTTTAAACAGGACCTATGACATGTTTTCCTACGTTCTAAATCTCTCATTGATTTTACCAGTCATTATTCAGTTTCTATTATCATGGTAATATAATGTTAATGATTGTGTCAGCAATCCAAGAAACCTTTAAACATGGCCTGTGACATGCTTTCCTATGTTCTAAAGACCTCATTGCTTGTACCAGTCAATATTCAGTTTCTATTATGATGGTAATATAATGGTGATGAGGTATTGTTTTTGTTTTTATTTTCTTTCTTGCTGGTTTATTAAGTACTTATTAATTAACATTTAATAGTACAAGAAAACTACCTTCATGAAGAAAGGTGAAATTGGTACAGTGTCCCATTTCTTTACCAGCAAACTTACTATTTAAAGTTCATCTCAACTACTTTTTCCTCTCAACTATGTTTCTTCTATATTTGATATTTCTTCAAATATATTTGCTATATTTCCTCTCAACTATATTTTTTCCACTTTCAAACAAGTCAGTAGAAAGATTCAGACATTTTGTCAACTTTCAAACTGAAACCATTTTAATAATTTTAATTAATATATTCCATCATGGATGTTCATCCTTTTCCTATCCTCTCGTTATTTGTTTGTTTCAGTAATTGATCAGTGTGGGACTAATCTGTGTCTGAATGACGGTACATGCATCCCTCTTGCTGGTTCCTGCTCCCTCTATAATTGTTCGTGTCCAGGCTGTTACACAGGCAAAGTTTGTGAACAATGTGAGTAGGTTGTACTTACTGAATCATGGGGCAAAATAGCTTTTGCTGCTGCTGCCCCTTCTCTGTGGAACAGCCTTCCAGAACATGTAAAACACAGTCCACCCCTTGTTTCTTTTAAACGCTCTCTCAAGACTCATCTGATGAAAACTGTTTAATTAATTGTTCACTGTTGCCCATTTTTGCTTGCATTTTTGTCTTGTACTATGTTTACTGTTTATTGTTTGCTATCTCACTGTTTTTGTGACTGCGTCATGAGCGTCGTTTTTTGACGGATACCGGCGCATTATAAATGTCCGTTATTATTATTATTATTATTATTGTCATCTAGCTAGACTGTTTATTCTTTCTTTCGTTCATGTCACGTCCTTAGGCCCTGATATTCTTCAGTATGATTAAATGACCTACTTGCAAGTATTTTGTAAGATACAGATAAGTTAATTATTTACCCATATTACCTTAAACGTTGTTTTGGGTGTTACTCCTAGAGTATAGTTCACATTTGAAGATTTACTTGAGAGTAACAAGGCTTCAATACAAGTAAGATATTTATGCCAAACATACAAATTCAAAATACACACTAGCATTGCTGTTATTATTGCCATCTAAAAGTCAGTCATCATTGCTCTTTACTTACGAAGAGGACAAACATGGTTGCCAAGAAGGGTAACTGTTGTTGAAGATTCTGTGTGTGTGTGTGTAGAGAAATATTTTGTGATTGGAAATAATTCAGGGTTTAATTTTTTGGTAACGACAGTTTGACTTATAGCTGCTTTTTACAAGTATTCTTATTGAATTCTGTTAAGTGCAATGAATATATATATTGGTAAGATATAACATAATAAGCAAATATGTTGCCAAGATTTTTTTTGACCATGGAAAAAGAAATATTGTATCATAGGATGAAGCATGTTTATCATACACTCTTGGTTTTCTAGTTAGACCTAATGTCATTGTGGTTGCATTATCGTAGATTTTAAATTGTTGACATTTGACCTCCTTTATATATTTATCCATTCTTCAACATTTTACAGTTCTGGATCCCTGCAGTAGTGAGCCTTGTCTTCACGGAGGTTCCTGTTCTCCACTCAATGGTTCTTGCACCAAGTTTCAGTGTCAGTGTGATGAATGTCACACTGGAGAGTCCTGTGAGAACAGTAAGTATTAATCCTGGTATGAAAGGTTACACTATGAATCATGGATAGGATAATCCCAGGATAAATTAACAGGATAATCTTCAATAGAGTAAACCCTGTGGTAGACTAATCCTGGACTAGATGAGAACAAGATTATACTGAATAATAGGTTAATCCTAGAACTAATGTTAATACGCAATTCTTCACAAGCTGTTCGTTATTAACTTACACCAATGGTCTTCCTCCCATTCCTACCCATCACGACCTGCGGTTGTGGTTTGTCACGATGCTTGGAATGGAAGTTAGTAAGATAAAGGGTTGTGTTGTGAATAAAACCCAAGGTAGATTTTTGGACAATATTAACCACTTATCCAATCAAAGACTGATGCAATCCAAGAATGTTATGCATATTCATAACAGCATCAAGAAAGTGAGCCAATTATCATCTTCGCTCACAAATATCCGTACGAAATGTCCTTGATTGTACAGGATGATCTGCTAAATGTGCTCTTATGTTCATGTAAGGGAACTTTCTCCCAGATACAACTGATAATGAAGTGGCTAAGAATAAACAAAATATGCAGTCATTATGGCTTGAGAAAGGTTTTAGTCCTCTAAAATGGCAAAATGTCATGTTGAGCAATCAACCAGAACTACTGTTTGGAGGATGGCCAACCCATTAAATAGATTATTCATATGAAATACACTCACCTGTAAGACTGACGTATAGTTCTTATTGTAAAACTTTCTTTATTTTTAAACTGTTTTTTTTTATAATTCAGAATCAGTCCTGTTTCATTGAAAATAACATTGATGTTACATTTTTGTTAACATTTCGCCCAAAACACCATTTAGTATGAATTAGTTTGTGGAAGTTGTGGGTTTGATATCAATGTATGAATCCATTTATTAAAAAATCTTTTTCACTAAATTTGAGTATTCCAGTTTTCAGTTTTGATATCAAATTTTATATCACTTCTTTTATACATACAAAACAAATAATTAATTACTCCAAATAAAACAATTATTTTAATTGTTTCTCTATGTATACACAAGTTGATTTCATTATATATATTTTTTCTCTTCTTCTTTTCTAGCCATCCGGGCATGTGACAGTCATTCCTGTCAAAATGGAGGGATTTGTCAAGAGGTTCCTGGTACTTGTTCTCAATATACCTGTCAGTGCTCTGGATGTTTTAGCGGAGAATTCTGCCAGGAAGGTTAGCCATTTGTTTTTAATTTTAATCTGTATTTTTTATTTTTTTTCTTGCATTTATTCTTTTTGCATGCATTCTGTAATCACCTCATTTCCTTTGTACTCTTTGCCTTAATGAGGCTGTGATAATTAATCTTCAGCTTTATGCAAAATCACCCGAGTGATTTCAAATTGTATATATGCTTGGATTAGAAACGTGAAAAAACACTTCCTTGTATGGTAGTGATAATAAGATGTGTGGAGAGGGTGGGGGTAGAAGGGGGGTCACTCTGCATCACCCTGAAGAAATCATGAAATGTTCATTAATAATTGACTGGCCCTCCCTCCTGCTATGAGATGTTATTGGTTACAATCATTCTGTCTGCACCAAATGGGAGATTGATAAGATTGTTAGTACCAGATCAGAAAAGCTTTGTGACTTAAAATTGTTAGTATATAATATTACTATTTATTTAGTTTTCACAAATTGCAAATTTCTTTTCATGTGAGATTTATATAATATTTATATAATATTGTAATTTTTTTAGTTTTACCAAATTGCAAATCCATATTTGAGATTTATGAGATGTTTAGTACCAGGGCAGAAAAGCTTTGTGACTTAAAAATTTTAGTATATAATATTATTATTGAATTTTTTTTTCATGTGAGATTTATGTGAACCTATAGAAACATATTGCTTTCAGGTACCTCAATATTCTTTTCATGGTTGAGAATTGTACCAGCAGATTTGTGACAAAATTCAAAGTGTAAAACACAGAGTTTTAGATCATAAACAAAATGTTATTAACTTTAATACTAAAGTTTCTCCTGAATTTTGATATTCTCCACAATTCTGCATTTCCATTTTAGTATTCTGTAATAGTCAAGTCTAATTTCCCATTCTGTTCACAGAAATAGATCCGTGCGCCAATCACGACTGCCAGAATAATGGCTCCTGTGTGTCGTTTGATGGTATCTGCTCTCTCTATACGTGTGACTGTCCAGGATGCTTTGTGGGTACCAGGTGTGAAATATGTAAGTAGTTATTACATTGCTTCTATAGCAAAAATCACTCTCAGTAAACATCTCGATCCTAAAGTATTGTTTGAGTTTTAAATGTAGCTTCAAGAGTACATCCTTCAGAGTGCTCCAGAGTCACTACCCATCATATGTATATATATCTGATTATTGCATATCATTTATGATATATAAGTATATTAATTTAATAATAATCATGTGATAAAATATAAATTAATGATGATGGTACAAATAAACTTGAAACTGCAGTTTCTGTCAACAAATGTGAAAAATTCCTCAAGAGCCTTGAGACTTCCTGAGTGGAGGTTCTGACGTGACAAATTAATTTTTAAGACATTGAGAAATCTTTTAAATAGAGAATGTCTTTGCAGTGAGTGTAAATGTGTGGAGGGTGGCAGTTGACGTCTGAGTGTCACTGACCATAATTTGACTGTCTAGCATATTAAAGAGCTATATTTTCTAACTATGTCAGAAAGTTCCCTTCCAATAGGTCTTTTTCAAAGCACTCGCCCGGAATGAGTACTTAGTATTATAATGTGAATATACAAGTAAGAGTAGTACATCTGAGTAAAAAATTAAGATCAAGAATAAATTTATCCCCCAATTATGAGTACAGCTGCTTACAATATATTACTTGAGTACCAGAGTACTTTAAGAGTACTAAAATCACAGTTTCAAGGTTGTTAAGTACTTCATTTGACCCCGGTAAAAAAAATCTTGACTCTGCTAAGTATTTTATGTTTTTCGTTGATTAACTGAAATGATATCATTCGTATTTTTTCCTGTATCATCAGACTATGATGCTTGCATCAACAATCCCTGTACTAATGGAGGTACATGTGTCAGCTTAGGCTGCAATGACTTTCAGTGTCTTTGCCCAGACTGCTATGGAGGAAGAAACTGTCAACAAGGTCAGTATTCAGAAATTTTATTTTCAAACCGAACCACGACAGGAATGAGCTCATTTTGACCCAGTTGCACTTATTTTTGTGGTCCATTATTTCTTAGAAGAATTATGGATTGCAAAAGATGGATTGCAAAAGGACTCTAATTTGCTAACAAATAAATATTTTTGCATAACATTGTATAGTATGCTCAAAATAACATGCTCTTTTGCCAATTCTTAACATATATAAATTTAACGATGTGTTTCATTCAGGCGGAACAAAGATTTAATGAATTTTGAATTGTTTCTGATGTTTCCTTTCTTCAGAGAGGAACCAGTGTGCAATCAATCCCTGTCTCAATGGTGGCATATGCATTACAGAGAATGGATCTTGTACCAATTACACCTGTCAGTGTTCGGGATGTTTCGTTGGGACGACATGCGAAGATAGTGAGTAGCGTAACATAATAACATTCCTGTAATCAGTAAGGGTACTTTCTTTGAAACAATACTTAAGGTTTGCATATCAGAATACAAGACTAAACATGGAATAGAATGACAAAATGAGGATTGTAATAAGTGCATGGTGAAGCATACTTCAAGCAAGACTTTCTAATACATTTTGTGGTGGGGTGGGGGTGGGAGTGGGGGGTTGATGTGTTGGTTTGGGTAGGGGAAGTGTTGTACTGGTGACTCATATGGCATGATTTATTTATATCCTTATCATTCAATGGCTCATTTGTGGTTTATTCTAGTCATTGATCCATGTGCCTCCAGTCCTTGCGATCCAGGGACACAGTGCTCGCCCCTCCCCGGGGACTGCACCCAGTTCACATGTCAGTGCCCATCATGCTTTGCTGGATCAGATTGTCTGACAAGTAAGTATGATTATTATGCCAGTTGATGAATATTCAATGAGTTACAAAGCAGAAAAAAATTGGTAAGCTAAGATAACAAACACAGAAGTGACGAATATTATAGATAATCATTATTATAGATCTTTGATGCAAAATATGATTTTCTTTTTTAAGAAATTGAATTTTTAAGCACCTTTGACTAAAACTGTATTAAATTCAAGATATTATTGATAATCATTATTATAGAGCTTTGATGTAAAACATGAATTTCTTTTTAAGAAATTGAATTTTTATGCACCTTTGACTAAAACTGTATTAAATTCAACATTTAAATTATTTCCTATTACCAATTTTTTATTTTGGTAAATTTATTTTAAAAAATTTGGTAAGCTAAGATAACAATAGCAGAAGTGACAAATATTATAGATAATCATTATTATAGAGCTTTGATGTAAAACATGACTTTTGTTTTAAGAAATTGAATTTTTATCCACCTTTGACTAAACTGTATGAAATTCAAGATTTAAATTATTTCCTATTACCAATTTTTTATAAGAGAGTATATCAAACATTTTTTTCCTTCTGGTTACTGTGGTTATCTCTGATTGTTAATGGATTGATGGCATCATTAATGTTTCATGCTAAATTTTTCCTTTATCTTTCTCAAGGTGTTGATTTATGTGGCAGCTTAGACCCCTGTAAGAATGGTGGAACTTGTCAGATGGAAGTAGACTGCAGTGGTAGCACATGTCAGTGTGATGAATGCCATACAGGGAGATTTTGTGAAAATGGTAAAGTTTCTCTCATAATTTCCTTTGGAAAATGCAGATAATAGTCTGTTATAAAAGCTGGGAAGGTGTTTTACATTACAGCTATGTTTATGTCAACAAGTCCAATGACTTGTAGCTCATGGTGCACCAGGTGGCAATTTGCAAGGAAACATTTTGAATATTTTCTTTAAATTAACTCCTAATACAAAATGAGCTCAACTTGATTTCAGTTTATGTACTAGGAACCTATTTAACATCGCTTATATAGGTCTATGTGTTGCTTAACTCTAAAGGCTTTTAACTTTTAACTTCCATGTAAACATACAATTTTGAGATTCCTATTGTGGGCCTTAAAGGGTAACAGGGCTCTGTAAATTGCAAAAAAGTAGTGTTTGACCACGATTGTTACAGGTAACTGGCATTATGCAGGGTTCTTCAAGGGTGTGTCAGTCCACTGTCAAGGACAACAAGTAAACTGAGAGAGAGAGAGAAATATTGTGAACAAGTGATTTTTTGCTCATATTTTTGTTTCAAACAATACTTTTTGAAACAATACTGGAAAACTGGAATATTGTCCATCAAACTTTTTACCATATGCTTTCAAGTTGGACCCTATGTAAAATAAAAGATTTAATATAAAAGATAAAAGACGAAAATCAAACTTGTAACTGGTTGAAATTTTGTTCCTTGTTAAGAATATTGAAGAATACAAACATTGAAATATTTGAAGTATTTTTCTGGTCAATGTAACCTTGGTATTTTCTCATTTTGTTTCAGAGGTGGATATGTGTGTCAATTCTCCTTGTCTTAATGCTGGTGTCTGCACCAGCTCCTGTCCAACCTACACATGTTCTTGCCCTTCCTGCTGGACTGGAGAAAACTGTGAGATTGGTAAGTTTGGCAGCTTATTGTGTATGATTGAGGAGACAAAAAGTTTATAATTATCGTAAATGAAAAGACCCACCCACCCTCTCTCCCCTCACGCACATACCCCTTCACTTTTCTTGCACAATAAGCAAAGCTGTGGATAATGGCTTTTCCATTACAGATTGCTCTCTGTAAAGCTTTAAAACTTTGCATCGGGCATTTTAAACATGTAATTCAGCAGGTGATGAAAGGTTGATATCAAAGTTGGAGAATTCGATAGCCTAACACGGTGATAAGCTAAATTGAATGAAGCTGATTATGCATCTTATCCCAAAGGTCAGATACTTCAAAATAGATTTAACATGATCATGTCTTTATCATTTTGTTTCATCTCAACATGTAAATGTGTGGAGCAGAGTGATTCTACCGAGATAAGTTACACCCCTATAAGAAATATAAAAAAAATGAGGAGGGGGCGAGGCATGTGCTTTACTTTTTGAAGAAAAAAAAATCTTCAAAAGAAACAAAATGAAAAGATACCTTGTTGAAACCTGATTTTTCTTGTATCTGAGTCGATGTCCATCCATTTGTTTAATGTTATATTTGAGAATGTGGTGATAACTACAAATGAGTCAACTGAATGAATTTTAACTTGATGATGTTTTGTGATGAAGATGGAGATGTTTATTGTCTCTTATCTCTCATCCACTTTCTTCTTGCATCTTCCTTGCATCTGCTCCTATTTTGCTCTCAGCTGTGGATGCCTGTGCCAACACACCCTGCATGAATGGAGGCTTCTGTACCAACCTATGCTCTCATCACAGCTGTGGCTGCCCGGTCTGCTTCACTGGTGATAATTGTGAAGTTGGTAAGCGAAGCGTACTTTCATTACATCTTTTACATCATTTTTGTATTTTTGGCTTCTTATTATAATTCATGTTCAGACTATTTAATCTTCTGTTTCATGTCTGTCTGTCAGTGAGAGAATTATCTGGAAAACTTGTTTTCAAACATATCATAGGGTATAGTTTTGTGGGGAATTTTTATTATCACACCAACAGATTGAAACCGTTGTTACGAATCAAGTCATATAATTCATATAATTAATTAAATAATTAATTCATATAATTAAATTTACAGATGTCTAAACATTTACACACAAAAATGTTATCCACTGTAATTAACTCAGGTCCTTTCAAACGCAACCTATCAGGCATCGAACAGATAGGGGGGACGTGCAACTCTGTGGGGTAAAGGGGTCTGTAGGTGGTCCATAAATGCGGAAGAGACTTGTTAACTTTCGGCTGATACATTGGTTCAAGACAGTCAGAATAAAGTGTCACCTGAGTCAAAATAAAACTCATTTTCCAAACCTTAGTCTCAACTGTGTTGGGGATGAGGTCAGTGTTGATTCTCAATATGTCTGGGGAATGGTGAATATTTCTTCATCGTCCCGAGAACTCCGAGGATGGGCTGAAGGTTGAAAACCTAGGGCTCAGACATACTTGAATCATTTCTGTAGTACTGTGAAAGTTCTGACACAACCCTGCCCCCTATTTTCTTTCCCTCTCAGATCTAGACCCTTGTGAGAGCAACCCTTGTCAGCATGGTGCCACCTGTACCATCTCCAGTAACTGCCTCTCCTATACCTGTGAATGCCCAAACTGCGTCAGAGGCAGCCAATGCCAGACGGATCTCAACCCTTGCCTGGATAATCCGTGCAGGCACGGAGCGACTTGCATCTCATCTGAAACCGACTGCTCGGAATTCACTTGTAGCTGTGAGGAATGCTTCACTGGTGGTCTTTGTGAATTAGGTAATTAATTGTAAATATGACAAAGAACCTCATTGAGAGGGGTTTGGAGGGAAGGGTCGCAGTATGGGGGTGGGGGTAGGTATTGGAAGGAGTTTGCTTTGTAAAAAGGTGTGTACTAATGATTGCGTTGTAAATATTTAATTTTTGCTGATAATGAGGATTTTTTGCTTTAATTTGCTGTAAATATGTTTATCTTTTTTAGTTGTAGATTATTATGATTGTTTATATTTTTAACTTTTCACATGGATACTGTGCTCAATTAGTCAGCTTCGTCTCACCAATTGTTAATTATGAGTGATCTTTCTCAGCTTGTGAGCCTAATCCATGCAGCAATGATGTCCTCTCTAATTATATTTCATATTCGAGTCCACTCTGTCAGTTATTGTTAGGGGGCCTCTCCTCTCTACCTATTGCTTAAATTGACATGACATCATATTAACCTTCCTCAGCTGTTGATCCCTGTGATCCTAATCCATGCAGCAATGATGTCCTTCGTAATTATATTTCATATTCGAGTCCACTCTGTCAATTATTGTCGGGGGGCCTATCCTCTCTATGTATTGCTTAAATTGACATGGAAGTCATATTAACCTTCCTCAGCTGTGGATCCGTGTGATCCTAATCCATGCTGCAATGATGTCCTCTGTAATTGTATTTCATATTCGAGTCCACTCTGTCAATTAGGGGGCCTATCCTCTCTATGTATTGCTTAAATTGACATGGAAGTCATATTAACCTTCCTCAGCTGTGGATCCGTGTGATCCTAATCCATGCTGCAATGATGTCCTCTGTAATTGTATTTCATATTCGAGTCCACTCTGTCAATTATTGTCAGGGGGTCTATCCTCTCTACCTATTGCTTACATTGATATGACGTCATATTAACCTTCCTCAGCCGTTGATCCCTGCGATCCTAATTCCATGCTGCAATGATGGCATCTGTAATTATATTTCATATTCAAGTTCACTCTGTCAATTATTGTCAGGGGGCCTATCCTCTCTATGTATTGCTTAAATTGACATGGAAGTCATATTAACCTTCCTCAGCTGTGGATCCGTGTGATCCTAATCCATGCTGCAATGATGTCCTCTGTAATTGTATTTCATATTCGAATCCACTCTGTCAATTATTGTCGGGGGGCTTATCCTCTCCATCTATCGCTTAAATTTGACATTATATATTAATCTTCTTCAGCTGTCGATCCCTGCGATCCTAATCCATGCAGCAATGATGGCATCTGTCTTAACTTAGGTGGATCCTGCAACAGTTTCATCTGTATCTGTCAGGGATGCTATAGAGGTTCTACTTGTGAAGATGGTGAGAATACATTCATTATATACAATTTTATATATTTAATTCATTAAAATTTATATCATAATGTAATAATTCTTTCAATTAATATCGCAACCTAAGAGGTATTTTATGAAAAGCTTCATGTTAATCAGTGCTCTTCATAAGAGCTTTCCTAAAAGAGCCCCAGCCCCCCCTCCACCCACCCCTCATTCACGCTGTCCTTGCCCTTCCCTACTCCACCTGCAGCCCCCTCGTCCCGGCAACAAGTTAACTGAAGCTAGTGATATAATTAGCACTGGTTCATGTAGTTTCATGAAAAGTTGATCGGGAAAGTTCTCTACAGTTGACTGCTTAGCCAGTAGTTCTCTAGTTGTATGTATTTATATATGTATTTAAGTTCTTCCTGCAGGCAGGAACTCACGAAGAAGCCTCATTGGCTTATAAAAGCCGCAAGCTGACCGAAGTCAGTCTCTTACATTCATATTTAACTTCCATGATTATGAATTGTTAATTGTCAACAACTCTGTAACTGGACGACATACATTAATCTTGGAGTGACTCGAACCAGGGACCTTATGATTGAAAGGCACTGGCGTTAACCACAGTTGGGGTGTATATTTTACGCCTGATAGTTCACTCTTCGTACGATGCCTTAATTTTTTGCATCCTAATTTTCATCAAGTAATCGAATTGATTTCTGCAAAACTAAGACATAAAACGTTATTTTTACTCATCTTCACAGTTCTAGATCCTTGTCTGTCCGATCCTTGTGAAAACGGAGGACTATGTCGCCAAGACAACAACACCTGTGAAGATTACATCTGCGAATGTGACGGATGTCACACTGGCATTAACTGTCAATCTTGTGAGTTTCATACACTTCCTCGGAGCTTGGGTGTATTTATCCATTAGTCCCCTGACAATTAACATCAGTCCATAGTTTGCTAAAGTTATTTAGTAAAACAGTATGATGAAGAGAAATTGCATATCGTACGGTGTTTATCCTCATAAATGACATTTTATTCACTTTGTAGGTTTAATCAGAGACTGTGTTATAGAAACTAAGCAGATCATGAAGTAGTAAAGGTTCTTATGATAGTAACTGACCAGCTCTGTCACTATGTGACTGATTAGCAAGCTCATTCTCCCTGTCGCAGATTGAATCTGAACTATGACATTTCATTCACTTTGTAGCTTGGTAAGAGACTGTTTCGTAGAACTGTGCTGATCATTAAGCATTATTTATCAGTTTCTAGTGACCAACCTTTCCTGTCACTGTGTGACTGATTTGCGAATAGCATTCTTTAATTCAAACTGAAGCGATCTACAACATAGAGTCTTTGAATCATGGCATTCTGCATAGATAATGAAGAGATATAAATCAATCTATCCGTACCTGATCACCACTGTCAGTGTGTGACTATTTAGTCCAATGTTGTTTGCCTCTACAGTAACAGATCCTTGTGATAATAATCCCTGAAGTAATGGAGCAGTATGCACACCGCTAGAGGGCGCTTGTACAGAGTACAGTGTGCACACCCTAGAGGGC